>CAIGRB010012121.1:52499-72497 GCA_903798255.1 Fraxinus quadrangulata
TTTTAATTCAACGTAATAGAGTCAAAGTGATATTCGAGTTCCTTTTTATTTTGTTAATTGTATTCTGCTCTTTATTTCGTCTGCTGTTAGCAGCAAGCTTTATCAATGGAAGTTTTGTACCTCGTTAAAAAAAAAGGGTAATCAAGAAGCATTTGACGAATTTTGTCCTTGTATATGCTGACTAAAGAATACATCAACCACTTCACTAGCAACTCAGAGTGGTTGGATTTCCTTGTCACAATAGCAATTCGAACTTTACTTTTAATAAATTAGTAATTCGATAAAGTTATCTTCTTGTTTCCTTTGTTCAACATCCCAGCACTTATGCGCAGTCAGCTAGTCCTTGTTTCAACTTTCACAAGGTGCCTTTTTTTTTAGTACAGAAAGAGATATCGTGCGATAGTAGTCTGCTCCGCTAGACTACCTTCCGTCTTTTCTCAATCGTTTCGGAACGAAAAAAAATTTGATTACAAATTGTTGAAAGCTTAAAACACAATTGAAGAAAACTTGATCATTGATTGCTTGAAAGTTAGAAATTATAATTGTAGAAAGCAGTAAATTACAATGGCTAGTGCAAGGGCCGAACACTAGAAAGCTTGAAAAATTGTTTGAAAAAATCGAGGAATCATACAAAACTTTTTCTATTTTCTAACTATTTTACAACGGAAATAAATATTACAACGGAAAGGAAATTACAACACAAACTAGTCTAATACTTACAATGTGAGGTCGAAGTTGGGCAAACTACGGTTGCGATGATATCAAGGACTTAAGCAAAGATGCGGTCCTTGACACCTTGTTTGGTTTAGTTAAAAATTAGATTTTTAGTAGATTTTGATAAAAGTTAATAAGACATGGTTAAAAAAAAAAATTGTGAATTCCATAAAAAGTGTAATTGAAAATATATTTAAGAACAAATTAAGACCAACACAGGCATAATAATCACCCAATAAGGTAATTAAATATTACCCTCTTAACAAAATGGAGTGTACATATTATTTTCAGCCAAAAAGGGAAGGGAGGAGGTAAGTGAAGAAAAAAGAGGTTTATTAGGGACAAGAATTTGAAAATACAAATCCTGCAACTATTTCGAGAATAAGCTCGACTCCGCAAACATCGAGTACCTCTTCAAGTTGCCATGGCTTTGTAGCTCCAAAAAACAGCGATTTCGACAAGATGGAGCCTCAAAATGAAAGTTGTCCAAATAATTTGAAGTGTAAGAAGCATTGGAAAATATATTGGTATTATTTCACAACCTATAACTCTTGGACCACAACTATTAGTAGAGGATATAAGCTTGTTAGGCAATAAATCATGTCAATATTTCATGAAGCTCAACAAACTGATACAACATTCATAAATGCATAGCTAGAAAACATGCTGCTTAGCAAATTCATGAATGGCTTGCATTTACACATCCAGTAAGAGTCCTGTTAAAGCCTTAGCTCATCATTTTTCTTGTGATGAGTTAACTAAATTATAAGATCGCAGAAGGTGTCTTTTGCTTTCGTTTTTTAACTAGCAAGCACTTGGACTCTGGTGTGAATCATTGAGGGTACATCCATATGAGGGCAGAATTGGTGTTTTGAACTCCTACCAGCAACCTATTTCAGTATATTCATTTATCTGATCATGGTATCCCATTTGGAACCCTCTTAAGCAGTAATTGTCAAGCACATCTATCTAATCTAAATTGCGCCAGGAAGATGAGAATCTCGGGTGTTACAAATTAGCATCTCTCTGTCCAAATAGCAGCAATTCTCTCAGATTCTTGAATTTCGTAAGGTCAAAGCATCATTCCATAGAGAAAAAAGGAAATTAACTTCTGCCCGTAATCTGGTCTGCCATGAAGAACTTTCATATTGTTAAGGAAAACAATACAAAAATGTAGGAAGCAAGATAAGGTAAATAAATTCAAGTGGTAATCACGAAAAGTAAATACAAGAGCTACAAGGATAATTTAAGATTAAAAAACATCTGGTGTTGCGGCATGTGAGCAATAGCTATAGATTAGGATATACCTATTGCAAGAGAAACTGGATGAACACCATAATTTGCAGCAATGTCAAGGTATATCTGCAAGATACTGTTAAAAGTATCAATCAGCAGAGGCATATGAAATGTCATCTGCAATCTAACTCCCTTAAGAGCTTGATAAAGATGGGATGTTAATTTACTGCCTGAGAAAAGAATCATAGAGTCTAAAGCAGTATTTCTAATTTACCACTAAAAGATACTTGTCACACTTCTGGTGTTAATTTTATGGCCTACATTTTCACAATACTGATAGAAATAAGCTCAGCTCAAAGAAATTCTTGTCCCCAAGTTTCTTGAGTCAGCTGTCAACTATAGAATCTTACAAATTGATGGAGCAGTCATCCAGCGAGAACTAGCTTATTTCAGTAGTTTTACTAATTAAACCATCTGACAAATTTTATCTCCATTCCCCTTCAGCACTCTGCAATCTCTGGATAAGGTAGAAACAAACCTATGAAGAGATTCAGACGAGCATCAGCTGGACCCAATCAAGTGAGAGATAATTACAGAAAGGATGCTCTTGGCCAAAGGGCTGTAGGCCAATATGCTTACCCTTGAAATTTTTTAACAACAAACATCATGGTTGATGATGGGACTGGAGTGCAAATATCTTAAATAAATGAAGATGTCTCATCTTTTGATAATGTTAAATGTATGATCAAGAACAAATTTTTTCATGATACATGAAAAATAAAGTGTGCTGGTGAATGTGTTTTGCGCTGGGTGATCTTTGCCATACCCATCCAGATGTCTGATTTCTGGAACAACTAAATGATTGATGGGTGCAATGAACATAGATTATTTTCCCACTAGTGATAATTGGTAAAAACAACATCCATAAAAGCAAAGAGTCTACCTAAAGAGAATATAGCTTCTTTTCTTCACACCATTGCGTTACGTATTTGCATTTGCAAAACCATATAGAGTTTTCAAAACAATAGAAGATTATGCACTCATTCAGTTTAGAATCTTAGATGTTCAGAATTCGTTTTAACTTGGAGTTCAATAAGTGAAACTCAAAACCGGGTCAAACAAAAAGCACATGGCTGCTGGCACAGAACCTTTCAGATGGACACTGCACATAGTGACATTATTAGCACCAGCAATACCGTAAGATTATTTAGTACACGATTCTACTATTTTACCATCATATCCTAATTGTGATGCATGATAGAGATCACTGCTTGCTTTTTAAGCAAGTACACCACAGGGAGTTCAAATTGCAAGACTGCTTATCAACAGATTTATGCAATATAGTGAATACCTCTCATGATGACAGCATTCAGTCGTCCCTGAATCAAAAGTTCAGCAGAGCAGGTTGTACGAGCTCTGAATATAAAGAAGTTAAACTCTGCTTATTTCTCATCATATATAAAAGGTAAAGGAGAGCAGAGAGAAAATGAGAGCAGCACAATGAACAAAAGCAGCGGCAGCAGCCTCACTACTTTTTAATCAGAGTTGAACCATACAACACCAGCACAGATACTAATCATTCTATCTTCGGATGGACAGATCCACATTCGGCAATGTGTAGGAACTTCATAAGACCATATGGTGTTTCATTACTTAGCTCAATGTATCTTATCTGAAAAAGATATTTTTTACCGGTTGCCAACATTGCAAATGTACAAAACAATCATAAGAAACATTCTATCCTCGAGTCAGAACTCAAATGCTCTGCCTTAGAACTGCACTTTTACCGGGCTGCAAAGGTGGGCACACTGCCAATGACAGCAATTTCAAATCGACATCTCTATCAAGCAAAGAACATATCAAGCAGTACACTGATTCCATAAAATTAAACAAAGACATGAGAATTATCAGGAGTAACAAAAACATTCTTCATTGGTTTGTCCAAGGACAAATTAACTCACCATCCAACCAGCAAGCAAGAAACTCAAAAGATCACAAATTTCATCGAGAAAATAATAATTTGAATACGGTGTAAGTAAAGTTCACGAAGAAGCTGTTCTGAACAAAAATTGCCTTAAAAACATTTCAATCACAGATTTCACAGACTGGATTATTGCCTTCAACCTCAAACCATATCAAGAAATTAATTAAACTGTGACAACAAAACAAGTCATTCACGGTCCACAAGAAATATGAGTATGCAAAACCTTGCACTGTAGATAACCTTCACTGATAGAAATCCCAAAACAAATACCGAAACAAAGTGACAGATTTTCATACTGTCCCCATGATGTGGGAAAATAACCAGAAATCAAAAATAAATAATAAAGCACATTAACAACAATACCAAACAAATAAATTTCTGTTGAGTCGCATAATCGTAAGACAGCTGATTATTGACATAAAAAAATAGACTTAGATAATTAACATATAAGTTCTTTATTTTAGAAGAGCTTTAATGAACCAAACATCTCAAGAACCCTTAACATCCTTCAAAAGGCAAAAAATAATACAACAAAACCCCTAGAACTCTTGCGAAGCAGAACCCATCTCTTTATCTTTGCCTCCAGCTTTCTTCGGCAACAGATTCTGATGAATGTAGGCAGAACCCCACCATTGGCAATGATAACATCTCCCAAAAGCTTGCTCAACTCTTCATCGTTCCTTATAGCCAGTATAATATACCCCCCGGGGCATAGTTCAGTGGTGCAAAGGACAAGAGTGAGGTAGTCTCTGCTGATCTGGCAGTCGCAGTGTGAGGGTTCGATTCCTGTCTCTTACAAGGTTTGGAATTGAACTCTTTGTGGGCTCCAGTATGACAGCTCTTGTACCCTAACCTGTTGAGGCATATCCCGCTATTTACCTCCTCCACAATACTCTAGGGGCGGGGCGGTGGGGGACCCTCAAGGTTGGGGTTTAACCTNTCTTACAAGATTTGGAATTGGACTCTTTGTGGACACCAGTATGGCAGCTCTTGTATCCTGAGGCACATCCCGCGATTTACCTCCTCAACAATGCTCTAGGGACGGGACGGTGGAGGACCCTCAAGGTTGGGGTTCAACCTTTTATAGCCAGTAGAATATGCCTAGGAACAATCCTGTTCTTGTTGTCCCTGGCCTGATTTCCCGCAAGCTCAAAAACCTAGATCAACGGATCCATATCGAAAAACCAATTAATAAAATCCCGAACATAAAAAATGTACGAAATGGGAACAAATAAAACCCCTAGCCCACCTCAGCAGCAAGCTATTCAAGAACGGCAGAGAGGTAGACAGAGGCACCGGTGCCGACACGCTCGGCATACTGTCCAGCCTTGATAAAAATCATGCAACTCTGTCAACTGGGAATTCAAGTCCAGCCTTACCAGATCGGGATACGGATTTCAATGCCTTAGGCTTCCCTCCACTGCCCTTAGTGGAGGCTCCACCAGTTGAACTCATTTTCAGAATTGAATTTTACTTTTAACCCAAGAAAGGAATTGAAATTGGAGTTGGAATTTGTGAGATAACACCGAGATATTATGGAGATGAAGAGGTGTGTAGACGTTTATGTAGGAATTTAGTGAGTGGAGCGTTAGAATTTGATTGGCAGGATAGAGGTGTAGTGCAGATGGATGACGTGGTGTAAAAAATGAAAACGAGGGTTATAGATTTGAATTTTACTTTCAAAGTAGAATTCGCGCGTGTAATGCAGTGGCTAAAAACTTTTCACAATTGAGTATCCTATATACCACAGCTAAAAACTTTCCAAAATTGAGTATCCCTGAATACAGTAAACTGTTTTCATCTATTTAGCAATCTCAGGTAGACACATGGTCAATTGTCTCTCCCTTTGCAGAAGTAACTCTTTCAAGACCTTGAGTGCAAGCAATTGTNGATGACGTGGTGTAAAAAATGAAATCGATGGTTATAGATTTGAATTTTACTTTCAAAGTAGAATTCGCGCGTGTATTGCAGTGGCTAAAAACTTTTCACAATTGAGTATCCTATATACCACAGCTAAAAACTTTCCAAAATTGAGTATCCCTGAATACAGTAAACTGTTTTCATCTATTTAGCAATCTCAGGTAGACACATGGTCAATTGTCTCTCCCTTTGCAGAAGTAACTCTTTCAAGACCTTGAGTGCAAGCAATTGTTTCCAAGAAAAGCCACAGTTATAAACGGAAGGTTTATTTCAAAGATTGATAAAATGATATTTTGAAATTTTGATTCCTTAACTAAACACAGGCAGTTCAAATGAGCTTACTCAATAGTTCTTAATTTAGTTAAAGTGCATTGACTGATTGCTGAGCCTTACTAATGTGATTATAGTGTCTTCCATATCTAACAGCAGGATTTACTTTGAGAAGTAAGTTCAATTAACAGAAGCCATTATAAAAGCCTCCAAAAGTGATTACATTGTGATGCAAGTTTGCAGTAATCACCATTCATTGCTTGAAATTTTTTCGTCGAGCTGAATAGTAATCACAAACGTGACTACTAGAATCTTTACAAATCTTTATTTAATATGCATTATCTAATGAGAAATCGCATTGAAGGGTGATTGAAAACCAAAGATTGCCCATACCATCATTGCCGCTAACTGTAACAAGGTATCTTTGTGCAACCAAGTCTATGACGTGGCCATATCTAGGTCCCATGCCCTGTCAATGAACTACAACTCTGAGCTCCAAAAAGAGTAACTGCCAAGTCAAAGATCAAAAAAATCAATTGTACCATTCTCAGAAAGAAATATAGAATTTGCAACTATATTTCTAGAAGCTTACCGAGTCATTGGTTTTGTCAAGCATTAGCATATACAAGTCGTCAGTTGAATGCCCTGTGGGACCTATACCACCCTATCAATGCAGAAACTTTTGCGTTCAAATCAATTTCAAAAACAAATTTTATCCAAAAATTAAAAAGCATCAATCTTTGCTTGTTTACTGTATTTTGCACACTAATCACCTGAAAAACAACCACGGTGCCAACGGCGGCAGCAGCATGAGCATCCCTAGGCGATGTTGTGTCACCGGACGGTTGGAGTCTAAATAATTATGTGGAAAAAAAAAATTTGATACTATCAGCATTTGGTTTGAAGTGGATTTTTTTGTATAACTCCCAGTAAAACTTAATAATTAAAAACCACACGTAAAACTGAAGTAGCTAAAATTAAACATACCGGATCCATTTTCGAGTGAGAACATCATAGAAATGAACTGAATTAGTCACTCCAGCTAACCCTGAAAACCAAATTCAAGAAAAAAGAAAAAGAAAAAAAAAAGATAATTTTCAGCAATTCGCAAAATAAAAAGAAAAGAATTCGATAGATCAGTACGGAAGCTGGTGGCAGTGGCGCCGCAGAAGAAAATGAGGCGGGGGGCGTGGCAACGACAGTGAGAGTGTGACCGGATCCAAAAGAAATGTATTTTAAAATAGTAAATTCACGGTAAACGCGAGGATGAAGAAGAATGAAAATTTGTTGGTGTCGTAAAAAAATATTATTTTATTAAAGAATGTGTGATTGAAATTTAAAAATGAATAAAAGAACGAAAATGAAAAAAATAATCTGGCTCAAACATGTGCTAACGATATTTTGAATCACTTGTTCTCATTATTCAGGTGATGAAAAATTTCCCTTCGCCAAAAATGTCGTGCAAGGCACTTGTCTAACTTAACTGTAGATTTGGCTGCATGAATTAGTGATAGGTTGGTGATTAAAAGTCTTGTACACATGAGGACAAAATGAAAACGTTGGGGACCTACGGTGCAATAAGTCCAGATTTATAATTAGATGACTTTAATTTTCCTTTTTAAGCTTTTATTAATTAGAATATTGGATTTTTAAAAATTGCACAAAATCTAATCGAACCGTTTTTTTATTTTTAATTAAAAAATTAATTTTATTAACTTACAATTTTCACTTTTCAGAAAAAATATCAATTTAACAATACAAATTACAACCAGTCTATTAAAATAATCATGTAAAATAAATTAATTTTATCATTATTTGTCCATGGTTTATAAGTCTACAACACGTCTTGACCCACTTATTTAATAAGGTGAACTAATGAATTTTTATATATACCCTCTAACAAAATGGACATGTTTCCGAAATTACAAGTTATACATAGTTTTATTTTTCTGCCAAGAAGGAAGGGGAGGAGGGAAGTGAAAAATAAAATTTAACAACAAAAACGACATTTTTCAGGGACAGGGATTTGGAAATGCAGAATGCACCCCGTCAATTTCTGCAACTATTTCGGGACTAAGCTCGACTCTGCAACCATCCAGTACCTCTTCTAGTTGCCATGGCTTTGTCGCTCCAAAAACAGTACTTGCAACAAGAGGGTGCCTCAAAACGAAAGCTGTCCAAATCATTCGAAGTGTAAGAAGCATAGGAAAATGTATAGGCATTACAAGAAAATACTTTTAAGAACGAGATAATTTATTTCACAACCTATACCTCTAGGTCCATAACTAAGCAGTGGATATATGCAGGTTTCGCAATAAATTATGTCAATGTGTAAGTTTCATGAAGCTAAAGAAACCACTCTTAACGTTCATAAATGTCTAGTAGATAGAAAACGAGCTGCCTAGCAAATTCATAAATGATGTACATTTCCATATCCAGGAAGAGAGTTTTCCAACTCCAATATTTCAGTCTATTCGTTTATAAATAATGGTATTCCATTTGGAACACCCTCCTGCAGTAACTTCCAAGTTCCAAGTAATTGTCGACCATATCTATCTAATCTAAACTATGCAAGGAAGATGAGAAACTCGGGAGTCACAAATTAGCATTTCTATGTCTGATCAATTCTCTCAAATTCTTGAATTTCGTAGGGTCAAAGCATTATTCCATAAAGAAAAAGGGAAATCAATTTCTGCCTGTAATCCATTCTATCACTAGGAACTCTCATATAAAAAGGGGGAAAAAATGTAGGAAGACAGATAAGGTAAATAAATTCAAGTGGTTATCACGAACAAGTAAATACAAGAGCTACAAGGATAATTTAATATTTAAAAACAACTGGTGTTGGTGGCACGTGAGCAACAGCAAGATAGAGATTATGCTATACCTATTGCAAGAGAAACTGGATGAATGCCATAATTTGCAGCAATGTCAAGGTACAACTGCAAGATACAATTAAAAGTATCAATCAGCAGAGGCATATGAAATATGCCACATGCAGTCTAACACCCTTAAGAGCTTCATAAAGATGGGATGTTGATTTACCGCCTGAGAAAAGAATCGTAAAAATCTAAAGCAGTATCTCTAATTCAACACTCAGAGATACTTATCGCACTTCATAATGGAACTAAGAGGTCCAAGAAGGAGAAGGAAACAGGGTAATTGAATAGATGAAAGGGAACTAAGAGGTCCAAGAAGGAGAAGGAAACAGGGTAATTGAATTGATGAAAGCTTCCACCAGTATACTAAACTGGTGTTAATTTATGGCCGACATTTTTACAATGCTGCTTGAAATTAGCGATTCTTAACTCTAAAAAAAAAAAAATTGTCCCCATTTTTCTTCAGTCAGCAGTCAGCTACAGAGTCTAATAAATCGATGACGTAGTCATGGAGGAAGAACTAGCTTACTTCAGTAGTTTTTCTAATTAAACCACTTGACAAGTTGTATCTCGACTCTCCTTCGACATGACGCCCTAAAAGACACGCAGGCAGTCTTGTGAGAAAATTAAGCAGAACAAATTAATCTCTGTAAAAGTTAGAAACTAACCTCTGAAGAGATTCAGACGAGCATCAGCTGGACACCCATCAAGTGAGAGATACTTCCCTGAAAGGATTCCCATGGCCAGAGGGCTGTAGGCTAATAAGCTTACCCTTGAAAATTTTCAACAACAAACATCATGATTAATTATGGGACTGGAGTGAAAAAACTTTAAATAAATGGAGACATCTCATCTTTTGATAATGTTAAATGTATGATCAGGAACAATATTTTTTCATGAAGCACCTGAAAAGGGAGGTGTTGCACCAGATCATCTTTGCTGTAGCCATTCAGATGTCTGGTTTCTGGAACAACTAATGATTGATGGTGCAATGAACACAGAGATTACTTCCCCTTTAGTGGTAACAGGTAAAAAATAACATCCACCATTGAATTAAGTATTTGCATATGCAAAACTTAATAGAGTTTTCAAAATAATAGAAGGATATGCAAGCATTCAGTTTTGATGTTCATAATTCGTTAAAACTCTATGTTAAATAAGTGAAACTCAAAGCCAATCCACGCAAAAATGCACATGGCTTCTGGCACGTAACCGTTCAGATGGGCTCTTCTCATAATGATATTTTTAGCTCCAGCAATATTGTACATATAATTGCTGCGTTATACTATTTTTTACCATCATATCCTAATTGTGATGCATGATAGAGACCACTTGCTTTATAAGCAATCACACCACAGAGAATTTAAATTGCAAGACTGCTGATCAACAGATTTATGCAATATGGTGAATACCTCTCATGATGACAGCATTCAGCCATCCCTGAATCAAAAGTTCGGCAGAGCAGGTTGTACGAGTTCTGAAAATAAAGAACTTCAACTATGCTTATTTCTCATCATATATAAGAGGTAAAGGAGACGGGAGAAAGAGCAGCACAATGAAGAAGAGAAGCAGCAGCAGCCTCACTTCTTTTCATAAGAGTTGAACCACACTACACCTGCACAGATACTATCCTGGGATAGCCAGATCCACATTCGGCAACATGTAGGAACTTCATAAGACCATATGGTGTTTCATTACTTAGCCCGATGTATCTTATCTGCAGAAGATATTTTTTACTCCAACAAAAGTATAGTTCCAAGATGTTGACAGCAAAGTACACTATCGCATATCATCACTGACCTTACCAGCATCAATGGCTTTGGCTAAAGCACTAAGTTGTTCATCAATACTCACAGAAGAATAATTTTGGGTTGGATCATACTCAGTTTCTCCAAACATAGGAACATAACTGTAAGAAAATTCAGGAAAAGGAGAAAAACAGATTTGTTAATGATTTTTTCCTTTTAAGTATTGGGAGATCCTAAGTTATATTTCACAGCTGATAAAGATGTATATTTTTCAATATGAAAAAAAATAATAAAAATAAAATAAAATAAAAGGGAAATTGTTATTCTCTGATTGAAGATATAATCATAGCGAGTCGACATACAAACCGATCAGGCCAATGAATTTGATACAAGTCAATGTAGTCACTTTGCAGGCGTAGTAAACTGCAATAAATTTTGCTGAGAGGTTAATACTAAATAATCAACCGTAGACCGCAAAAGTAGCAATTCAAATTCAAAGACAGTGATAGAAAATGCAATGATGCCTACCAGAAGGAATAGGCAGAAGCCTGAAATTTAGGCGACGAAAAGAAACATACTCAACAGGTACAGCATGGAATGATAAAGGAAAATGAAAAACAAAGTTCAGCATAACCTGTTGTCAATGGCCTCAGTTATATTCCAGGCATCCAGACTTTCAGGTCCATTTCTAATCCAAGTCATCTGACCAGATGGTCCACTAACCTATCTCCACACAGTTCAAAATAATTTTAAAAAGTATACACGGTAGCCAATTCATTGATAAGCGAATAATCAAAGGCCAGTATAATCCGTATATTGTCTGAGAAACTAAGCCAATATTAACAACCTTCGGTACATTATATATGGCTCTGTACAGTTAAGCAACATGTTACTACATATGTATATGATGGGATATTTAAAAATCAAGACAAACAAATAAATAAAAGTCAAATCCCATCCCTCGTGCGAATAAATCAGAGTTTCTTTTCATACATATTAAGTCTTGTGCCTACTTTTGTCTTAATGGGACTAAATTAACATAGATTTCTGCACATCAAGCTCTAAGAGACTAAAATTGAGTGGAATTCATCATCAATCGATTAAGCTCTCTCAGAATATCTTTTTAGATTATAGTCGCTGCCGAAGAATTTAAGCTACTTGAATCTCAAATACAATTAGGCACTAGATTAATCTTCAGTTAGACTCCGTTAAATCTTCAAAGTTAAACACATGGCCAGCTCACCTCGATAGCAAAAACTCAATTATGCTCAGTTTAAGCTCAATTCATACACATAACAAGGAATTATATGATTTTCTTTTTGTAATAATTAAAAATTCATTCAAAGATAAGACCTTGATAACAAGGAATTTATGCTCCCTTTATGCATTTCATCTACTCAAATCGAAAAGTACAATATATACGTTAACCATTGTGTGATGTGCACGTACAGGTGTAATTATATATGCAATTTATATTATCGAGTAAACCAATAAGACCTTTGTAGCAAAGATTACACGGTCGCGAGGGATTTTTCGACTTCGAATCCAACGGCCGAAGTACTCCTCACTTCTTCCTTGAGTTTCTGCACTTTGCGGCACTGGATACCTAACAATAGGATGCCAAAAATTAAGAATAAAGCTAAAAAAGACACGGTAAAAATGTTTTAAAATGTATAGATAAAGCAAAAAATATGCCTACATTTCAGCAGAATCAAAGAAATTGATTCCAGAATCAAAAGCCTTATCCAGGAGTTGCAAGGATTGAGGCAATGTGTTTTGCTCGCCGAAAGTCATGGTCCCTGTGTCAAATTATTCCAGAAACGTAATTAAATTGAGAAATTCTTCGTAGAAATAGTAGAAAGAAAGAAAGAAAAAAACCTAAGCAGAGTCTCGACACTGTCATATCGGGAGCGAGATTGAAAAAAGGAACCGCCATTGATGTGCAAAGTTGGAGCACAGAGTTGAATTACTTGAGAGGATAAATTGAAAAACTGAAAATCCCATCAAATAAAATACTCATAACAGCAAGTTCAGCTCAGAGAAAAAAATATTAAAAAATAATATGGAGATGCGGGGGATCGAACCCCGTGCCTCTCGCATGCAAAGCGAGCGCTCTACCATTTGAGCTACATCCCCGGATTGATATGGATGTGGTACAACATTTTAATCATAATAATTTCTTACCATGAACCATTTTATTAGTCTTTATGCTCGAGGTGGTATCCTCTCTGGATTTGATGCTTCTGAGTCCTTAATTCTCATGTTGCTCAGTTGATGAATGAACAATATTAAAATTATCAAGTTATTTGTGTTATATATTGAAAGTAAGATTTCATTTTGTGATCGTGAGCTTGATATGTTAAAAAATAAATCTCACATTAAAAAATTGAACGTACAAAATTTTGGGATTCTCCTCTAACATGGTGGTATCAGAGTTCATTAAACTCAAACAAAAACATGAGATTTCAATATATTGAAAGTTAAATTTCATTTTGTGACCGTGAGCTTGATATATTAAAAAAAAAATCTCACATCAAAAGAATAAACCTACAAAATTTTGGGAGTCTCTTCTATCATAGTATCAGAGTTCATTAAACTCAAACAAGCACACGAGATTTCAAAATTAATTGTATAAGATCTTGACAAGATATATGGTTACGTTTGACTTTGCATAAAAGCATGTGAATGAACTTGGAGATTTTAATCTAAATAGAATTTTATTAAAGGGAATTAAAGGACTTGACATCCCCTCCAAAGGAGGCTCGACCTAGATCATCAAGCTATGAAGACTTCGCTCTTATCACTTAATCTAGGCATTGATCTCGTTTTAAACCAAATAGTTATTAACTCGAACCCATGACAAATATCAACAATAAACCATGATATGCATCAAATCCTTTCTGAATTTTTATTAGGAAAAAAATTGGTCCCAGAAAACGAAGAAGAAGAAAATCTACTTCATATATGCTAGTGTGATTATTGAATATACTTTATCCAAATTGAAACGTCATTGTCTTTGTTGGCAAGATGGAGTAAATCAGGTCTTGAAATCCAAACAGAGCACATTGTTGCAGCAAAAAAAAACCATTATGTCAAGTGCAATCTACCAACTATTATTCAGACATTCATGAACTACTCAAATTAATCTACCCCACCAGATGATACTACAATCTTAACTTGGAAGTTTAAAAGTTGAGCTAGACACGAGTGTGAGTAATAATATGGAACAACCTTGTACGCTAATAATGGTGAAATGAGAGGCTTAAAGCTTATGGTTTTGCTTTGAGAAGCCGCTCTATCATTACGTATATCTTCAAGAAACCTAAAAGCACACTCTATTAACTACCTGCAATCATTTGCTCCACGCATATTTTTCATTTTATACATAATGTATGAGTTATATATATATTTTTTTAAAAAAAATCTTGAGGTCATGTGCTAGACCAAATGAAGACGATTATTAGATGAAAAGGTAAACTAATTTAGCGTCTGAGTCCTGAGTGAAATGTTAGTCTAAAAGACTTGAATTTTGGACTTAAAGGTAGGGGGTATTAAATGGGGTGAGCCCCCTCGCCGACTCGACTTGCCCCATCAACGAGCCGAGCAGCAAAAATCTCGTACGAGCTACATAACAATTGGGCCAAGTTGGCTCACGAATCGAGCTAGCTCACTCGCCAGTCGTTAACTTGTGTGTAAGCTAGCTCGCAAATGGCTCGCAAGATGACTAATCATAAGTGAGTGATAAATCAATTTCAATCAATCAATCAATTAATTAATTAATTGCAAGCCAGCTCGGCTAACCCCCATCAAGAAGCAAGTTTGCGGAACAGATCGACTCACGTAGCGAGTCGAGCAGCTTGACTCTCCCCATTTCAAACCCCTAACTCATGAGCTAAGGGACTAACTCAGAAACACTCCAAAAAACATAGACCTCCCAAAAGAAGAGCGAAAGCTACTCTCCTTATTATTGGATGATATGTCTTGTTTTTTCGGAGAAGTAACTTCTAGGTATAATTTTGTAGTTCTAGTTTCGGTTCCTATGGTGATTTGACTTGTGGTCGACATTTCACCACCTTTTTTTTGTGTCAATAGGTTAGATGGATTTTCGGTGCTCTTTGTACAAACGATATGTGAAATGTCTATCTATTATCATGTCCACTTCAAAGTATCAAGTATGTGTACTTATACGTTCAGATAGCAGATAGCGTTTCTCAATAGAATTAGCATTTTGCGTGCATAAAAGTCATATAAAAATGACAAGGTATTTTTTATTTCACTCTTTTTCAGTAAGCAGCTTTAAATTGTCAAATAAACTAAGGACTTAAGAATTCTCTGTTCTTTTTTCCTTTTTACAGAGGGATGGAGCATAACCATGATTCGAATATTGACTTAGCTTGCAAAAAATTACATAATCATTTTTGGACATTAATTACTCGTGAACGATTAATATAAGATTTAAAGCATTCAAATAGAAACTCCCATAAAGCAAATCGTATCTTTGACCTCTTTTTGACTCTCCAATCTCAATAATTGAGAAATTATTAGTGCTTTGCCTAAACAACACAAGACATAACTCTACAACACTAGCAGTTTAAGCGCTCCCACAGATGATTACATTCATCTAACCGGGACATCCCGATACGGTATGTCGGTCGCGTTGCACCCACCCTCGACTCCACCTCCTCCTTTCTTTCTTTCTTTTTTATCTTTTTCAGAAGTTAAAAAGGAAACAAAACTCAACTACAAGTCTTATTGAGATGTACAAATCGATCATGGACCCAAAATCTTTAGGAAAAAAATGGTTACTAGTGCAAAAGAAGCTCGAGTTTGGGAATTTATACTAAGGACTTGTTTGAGTCTCATTTTTGTTAAAAAAAATATATATACATTTTTAAATAGTTTATTGATAAAAATATGTAGTTAAAATATGATCAAAATATTGTTCAAGGGTACATTTTTTTTTAAAAAAAAGGGGCTCAAACGGGGGCTAAAACATATTATAAATTGCTAGCTTTAGCCACTGTTTTGACCGACAAGATTTATTGATTAACATATGATTCCTTGTCAAAAGTAAAAGACAAACAAAGCGATCAAGAATTGCCCATCTCACTCTTCCAATTGATTAAATTCTTGTTTGGTTTAGCAAAAATTAAAAAAAATAATTAATTTTAATTACATATTTTATGAAATTATAAATTTTATCAATTTTCCAACACACTTTTCATTAATTTTTATTGAAATCTATTAAAAATACCCCTTTTTTTTTTTTTTGCAAAACCAATTAGAGGTTAAAAAATCTCCAAAAGTTGGCAACTTCTTTATTTTTAAGCCTTCAAATCCAATATGTTTGAGCCACATTATTTTGAAAGAATATATTTTAGAATAGTAGATTGATGGAGAATGTGCGGTTGAAAAATAAGAAAAATTTATTGATTTGATGGAAAAATTATTTTATTGAAAAACGTGTGGTTAAAAAGAATAGAACAATGAAAATGAAAATTTTAATGTAATTCAAACAGAGGTTTAATGCTAGTTTTGAACCGACATCTATGCTCAAATAAGAAAAAATATACAATTTTTTTAATACATATGTCCTCCTACTTGCTTCATCAATAAATAAAATCTCACTATTTGATGCGAGTTTTATTATTAATTGGTTTTTATTCTTTACTAGCTAGAGCAATAATAAAAATGTAGAATAATCGGAATCTGACTGCCGACAATTCTCAACGTCTTCTGATTCTAAACACTATTTCATTTATACAAATGCAAAACAAGAAGCTCAGAACCAATGATATGGTGGACCGTGGACGAAAACAAAAAGTGCACAAATAAATAAAGCATTATTAAAAGATTGTCGAACTTGAGAATATCAATAAAACCACCATTATGAATATACTATAGGATATAAATGATCTCCTAGGCACCATATAAAACATGCTCATCGTTAACATGACAACATCGCATCAACGATTATACTTTACTTTGAATTGTCAAAAATTATAAACTTTCACATCAACTGTGGACAAGATAATTTCTAAAGGAGATCAATTCTGAATTCTATGATACTTCCTTTTCGCTAGTTATTGTATTTAGAGTGATTCACGAACGACAAAAATATATCTTTCACTTGTTCATATTCCGATGAGCTAAAACCAAACTTTGTGCCAGCGTCTCATTAGGAGTGCACTATATCAAAAGCGAGAGAAATCATATCCCTCTCTTTCAAGAGGACTTTCGGCACATCAAGTCCCGATAAGGCACTTCTTTGTATAGAATTATTTTCTATTGAGTAATATTTCGAGTAAGTCTTGGATCAGCACCTCGAAAGGCAAATAAAAGTCTTCGGAGCTACATATTCATGTTTAATTCTGATCATTGAATAAATGAGAGCATTATAAAACAATAAGAAATTAAAATATTAATAGATAAACCATTAGTTACCTAATTACAAATCAAATACCAAAAATTAGCAAAGCTAATCATATTTTAGCCAGCCCATTAAAATGAAATCAACTTAGCTACATTCTCTCTCATGATGATTATCCACAATTTTATTTTATTTTATTTTATCAGATTAATTAATTACCCATATCATTGCAAAAACAAATAAATGAATTTAATTTTAATATCCCAAAACCATTGAAATTCCCAATGGGTGCCTTTCTTCTCCAGCTTACCCTTTCCACTGTATGCACTGTTCAATAGGCCTTGTTTTTTGCTTCCCAGCTTTGAATGGGCATGGTGTCTGTATAGGCGGCACCATACAATTATACTGTAGGCACAACGAGCTGCTTAGTGGAATCGCAGCTGCAGGATTAATCTCGATTCCAGTCAAATAATTGTGCTGTAAATACAGAATTTTTATACTGGCGGATAATAGCTGGTCGACGAAGCTACCCGGGACTTCTCCGGTGAACCGGTTATTGTTTAGATATAAGTTCTGGACTGTAGAGAATAATGGAGAAATCCCACCTGAAAACCGGTTGAAGCTGAGATCAACAGTTTGGATTGACACCTGATCGACTGGTACAACTGGGCCGGAAAACTGGTTTCTTTGTAGTTGAAGGTTGGTGACTGGGAACGTGAATAAATTGCCGGGAATGCAGCCGGTGAACTGGTTCATGCTGAGGTCGAGGTAGTTCAGTCTGTCTAGACGGGTCAGCAGCAGGTCCACTGGCCCTGTCAGCCGGTTCCATGATAATGACAGGTATTGGAGTGATGGGGGTAGTCCCAGTGGGGAAATGGAACCGGAGAGATCATTGTGCTTGAGATCGAGCCGGGTGAGGGTATGGGAAACAAACGGCGGGACTGAACCAGACAGTTTGTTGTGACAAAGAATGACGTTTGATAACGCCGGTAGAGTTCCGATAGACCACGGAATGCTACCTGAAAACTGATTAAAGCTAAGATCAAGCGTTTGTAGTCCCCGGAGCTCGCCCAGAGTTGCCGGAACGTCACCGGAGATGAAGTTCCTGCTGACAGCAAGAAACCTGAGGTTCTTCAACTGAGACAGAGTTTGAGGCAGAGACCCAATGATCCGGCCTGGAACTATAGTAAACTCTGCAAGAGCAGACAGTTTCCCAATCGCCAGGTCTATCCGACCAGTTAAGCCCGGAGACCCGGCCCGTGGATCACCAAGATTCAGAGCGATAACTTTATCTCCATCACAGAACACACCAGCAAAATTGCATGGATCCGAAGTAAAATCCCACGAAGCAAAATAATTCGACCCGGGCAAATCATCCAAACTCTTCCGAATCGACTGCAATGCCAAGAAATCAATCGGGTTCAAAATTGCACCCACCGGAAAACTACATTCCAGAAGGAAGAAAATGAAATGAATCAAAACTATGAACCTATAATCTCTCCTTTTCCTTACTGAACACCACATTTTAGGGGTATAACAGAAAGAAAAAACCTATCAGAAGGGATTTATAAAGGATTTCTGAAAGTGTTCTTCAGACTTCTGGTGGGAAAAAATGAGCTCGTGAAAGCTTTAATGGAGACAGCAAAAAAGTTGCAGAGAGAATGGCTTCACATGAAAGCAAAACAAGAAAAAATTAAATTAAATTAAAAGCCGAAAAATCAAGAAAATTGCATTAATTTTCTTGAAGGGGGGCTTGTGGGAGAAGGTGGAGATAATGGAGAGCGAAATGACTGCTGCAAGTACAAAGAGACAGATATTCTACGTATTTTAGGGGTTTAGGTTTTGATTTTTGTTAAAATTAATGTGTGTGTTTGTTTGTTTATTAAGGGAGGTTCGGTGATATAAACGGTAGTCCGAGCCTTTGTTGAGCATACGAGGCTGAGGTTTTAGAGGGGAAGAACCTTAGGTTTGGAATTTCTCGGCGGTTTGGACGAGGACCCCGTGACGATTTGGTTGTTGCCACCGCATAAATTTAATAAATAATTATTTTTTAATCGAATTATTAAAATTTTGACTGGAAGGTAAAAGATTTGGGGTGGTGGAGGGTGACATTTTGGATGCACGCATTAACGAACCGTTTGATCCCCCATTCTTTTGCTAAGTCTGCACATTTTGATTATAATACTATTTTTTTTGTTGTTGATATGATATGGAATATGTGATTGAAAAAGAAAGAAAAATTATTCATGTGACGAAAAATATTATTTTATTAAAAAATGTGTGATTGAAAATGAGTAGAAGAATGAGAATGAAAAAATAACGTAGCTCAAATAGAGCCCATAATACATTTTAAAATAGTGATTTGATGAAAAATATGTTGTTAAAAAAAAATTTGACTTGCTTAAAATATTAATTTATTGAAGAATGTATGATTTTAAAAATAAAAATAAAAATATTTTTTAAAATTAATGGAGATCAAACATGCTTTAAATGTCACCTCTAATATTTTGATGCCACATAAGAAGTCAAAGAAGGGTAAAAGGGGAAAAGAGGAAGGTGGGTTGGGAACTTGGGATGGAACAGTGACGGTTGGTGGTCCGATCAAGCTTTGGTGTCCTTCGTGACTTGACCTCCAAGCTTTTACTCCCATTTGTCTCGAGTATAGTTAAATAATACGTTTTTGAAGAGAACCTAGTTAATTTTAGATTCGAATGGTATTTCACTTTTGGCCACAATTCATTCACTTATTTTCTAACGATTATCGATTTACAACTCATCCGTTGAATTTTTAAATCAAACTCTTTCGAACATCTATCCAATTTCATCCAAGTTTCATTTTGATCATGGATAGGTCACTCACATTTGAGTCCCTAAGCA
>CAIGRB010012130.1:0-26487 GCA_903798255.1 Fraxinus quadrangulata
CATATCAAACACATTGAAATGTACATATAGCCATGCAATAGAGTTAAGCAATCACATACATGATGTAATGATTACACACAGATGCACATGCAGTAACTAGGTTTACTCTCAATAAACCTCACTAGGGTCATCACTCGACCATATAGCCACATTTGCCTCGTCTCTCATCTTACCCAACCTTAAAACAACTGTAACATCATTTAACACTAGTCCCATCTCTTGCCCTTTTTTTTACTACCCTCATCACTCGAATCACTATTGTCTTGAGTTCTACCCAAATTCATCTATCTAAACTTTATTCTACTCTTCATCATATATAACTCATCACTTCTCTTATTCTCTTTTTTAGCTTTAATCTTTATCTCCTTACTGCTAAGAAAATCTATGACAATCTCGAATGTTAAGTGCTTTTACCATACTTAATTGCATTTTGAACCTCTCTATATGAATAAGACATAGAATTAAGCAAAATAATGACATTTTACGTTTCAACCACTTTCTCATCACAATTAACAATATCTTGAACAAGTTTGCTGAAAATATTCAGATTGTCATCAAAATCCTTTGAAAGATTCATTTTAAAATTGAAAAATCTTTGAACTTTTACAATTTATTAGGAGTAGACTTAAGCAAATATGAGTCCTCCAACTATTGTCAAAGTTCTTTTGTAGAATCAAGTTTTGAACTTTTCTCAAAAAAAATATCAGATAGGTGTAAAATAATTAAAGTATAAGTAAGTTTATCATATTCTTCTTTTTGTGTTTCTGTCAAATTTGCAGAAAATTTGTCATCTATAGCTTTTGAAACTTTTTGTTGAATCAAAATCTGCTCCATCTTTTGTTACCAAATTGAAAAATTTCATTTTCCATTGAAAATTTCAATTTCGAAATGAAATGTGAAGACATTTTCAAAAATAGAACAGCCAAAGTGCACAAATATGTCACACAAAGTAATTTTAAAGTCCCAAATAGTAAATACTATTCTAGATTCCCAGTGTTTGGTAAGATTCTCGATCTTAGATCAAGAGAATGTTCAAACGGGTCAATTCTAGGTGTTCTAACAAAATAATCAATGCAACATGAAGGCATGTCATCAAAAATTCAAATTTTCACGCAATGCAATCTCACACAATGACAAAACAACAGTTAAAGCACAAAAAAAAAATAAAATTACGAACTTTAATCAAAATTCAACACTTCAAATAGAGCAAATAATTCCTAAATTTCTAGCACAAGTAACAGTTACCCCTTCACAGTAACCTCAATCCTAATGTCACCTCACACAATGATGCGTTAATGCTGAAATTTAAACTGGATTAGCCAATTTACCAGAGTGGACCAATCTGAGTCCGTAAAAGAGAGTGCAAATTTACCACTTTAGGGCCACCAATATTCGGCCTAAAGCTTTCAGAAATTGCAACAACCAATCGAACACTGAATTGAAACACAAATGTGTAAGGACCANAGACATCGGGCGCGCCTCCACGCGCTGACTGCCCAAAAGCTCCTCCACTTACAGATCAAGATTTTGGCCTCAGGTTCCTCAACCGCCTCCTGGTCTCCATTTCCTCAACCACCTCCATTTTCCAACCGCCTCCTAGTCGATTGCAGGTCCAGTTATTTAGGAAATTTTTGGACAGTTTCGTTCCAGCCACGTTGGTGGTTGCTCTGATACCGTATGTAGTGAAATTGGCCTTCAATTTGGTGGAATCTGGGCTTAGTTTACCAATCTCGACCTTATCAAACATCTTCAATCAACCACCCAAAACCACAACACTTCTTCACTTCAATTGCTAACAATTGCACCCAAAAAGGACACAACAATGGAGTGTTATTTCAGCCACAAGACAGCAAGCAGAAGCAAGGAAGAAACTGCCGATTTTCTCTCTCAATGAAAAGGGAGAAAAATAACACACAGTCCTTGCAAAAGTGGTAGCACATATATATAGTTAAGGGTTAGGTTTAGTACAAAAGAAAACCAATAGGTAATCAATAAGTGGGCCAACACTAAAAGACGTCCAAGAAGTGACAAAACCATGAGCATCTCCAATTAAATTGAACCACTTCAAATGGTTTTAAGTGATTTTCGGGTCGAGCTATTTCTTAGAGATGTCATCAATTATTTAGTCATTTGGTCAAAGTCGACTGAGAATTTCCAACGAGTAACATCATCGTCTGTGATTTATTGGGTATCAAAATCCAACGGATACAAATCCTACTGCCAAGATAGCATGACCTAATTTCCGTCCATTTGTTGTGACATTGATGTGTATTTTATTGTATTTTATTGCAACTAGTGTGTTTTTATAAATATTAATTCATTTAACGAATAAAAAAGGGCCTTCATTATCAATTCTTTTAAACTTTAAGATAGCTGATAAATATTTGATATTTTTTGCAACCCAATCGTGAAGAACTCTTGAATAAGAGCAAAAAGGTTCAGATAAATCTGTGGCATTAATCTAATAATTCAGACAAATGTGTGTAATTAATATAAAGATACAGTCAAATGTGTGGCAATAATATAATTATATTCAACTTGGCACCACGAAGAAATGTTAGTAGTTATAGCATCATGAATTTACGATTAAACTCATTGTGTATAGAGAGATGAAGAAAGAATAACATAAGTTAATCGTTATGGGTTGTAATACACAATCTAAGCTTCCTATAGTTGAATTCAGTGAGGAAAATTTGATTCCTGGCACAACTTCATGGGTATCAACATCCCATTCTGTCCGAGGTGCACTCGAATCATATGGTTGTTTTATAGCAGTGTACAAGAAAATTACATCAGAGCTGCACAACGAAATGTTTGAATCTGCAAAGGAGTTATTTTATCTTCCGATGGAAACAAAAGTAAAAAACAAGTCCAGTATTGCTGGTTCTGGGTATGGTGGGAACTTCCCTATCATGCCACTCATTGAATACTTGGGAATTGAAAATGGAGCAAATCTTGAAGCTACTAAGGGCTTCACCAGCATCATGTGGCCAACTGGGAATGATAGTTTCTGGTAATGTTCAAATAAACACAAATCCTATACTTAGTTGTTTTATTAAAGACACAAATATAGAAATTTTATGAACCCTTTCGCCAGTGTTTTATGTCGGAGAATAAAAAATATATGCGTACATACCACATAAAATCTATTGTTTCTGTTTCTATGCAACTTAACTGATTGGACTTTCATACTAGTGAGAATATATGATTTCTACTTTGGTGCCTCCAGAAAATTTGCTGAATTGATCTTACTCTAGTGCCCGTTATTATTTTTATTTTGATCTTTTTACGCAGTGGTACTACACATTTATACTGTAAGTTGCTGTTGGAATTGGATCAGACAGTAAAGCAAATGGTGTTCAACAGTTATGGAGTACAGAATTACTGCAACTCCTTAGTTCAGTCATCGTTTTACTTGACAAGATTTATGAAATATCGAGTCCCCAAGGAAAATGAGATTAATATTGGACTTATACCTCATACTGACAAGAATTTTATAACCATAATTGATACAAATCATGTAAGAGGTTTGGAGATAGAAACAAGAGACGGTGAGTGGATTGATTTTCAGCCATCTCCTTCTGCTTACCTAGTCAATGCCGGCGAGCCAATGATGGTGAGAAATCTCTCTCTCTCTCTCTAAACAGACATATACGTACACATACTAATAGAAGTATAATTAAATTTTAAACATAAATGTGTTGCTTTGCAAGGCATGGAGCAACGGACGAATACATGCTCCCCTACATAGGGTTGTCATAAGAGGAGAAGAAGAGAAATACTCTATTGGAAATTTTTCCTTTGTCAATGGGATGGTGGAAGTTCCAGACAAGCTAGTTGATGGTGAAAATCCATTGAAATTTAAGCCATTTAGTCATCTGGCATTTCTTGAGTACTGCAAGAAAGGGGGACCAACAATAATGCAAAGTGCCATCAAAACCTTTTGTGGAATTTGAATTGCCCATTTTCATCCAGATGGAATCTACACAAATCCCTGATATGTTGTGTATCTTTTGTATAAATTTTGTGAGTTTCAACGTTTGGCTAGGTTCATTACTTTTGTTGTTCCTCTATTATATACTAAATGAAAATTGTGGGGAATGTTTTTTCAATTAGTCGTTCAAATAACTGGGATTGTGGGATTAGTCGATGCAGTGGAAATGTTTATTAGACGAGATAATCACCAATTCATTAATTCGCAAGAATGATCGAAATACGATCGGAAAAAGAATCGTTATAATTTCAGAATTCTTTGAACTTTATTTACAAAATTGTTGGATAATGGATTTTTGATATGGTGACTGATTCGGATATGATAGTCCACCAGTTTTTGACACAGAGTCTTCTGATTTAAATAGGATAGTTACAATACTCTGCCCAATTGCATTGATTTGGGTAATGACATTTATGAAAACGTATCATTTTTTTACTAGGAGGTTGATAAGGGTGATTCCTCAAGTGAAGTTTTCATTTGTTGAGAAGGCATTGGCGATATTTTTTGGGTGGTGGTTGTGAAAAGCTTTTAGAAGTTGAGGGACTCGAAAGAGATTAGGCTATAGTGAGAAATTCTTTCAAGTTCGAGGAGGAACCTAGTGCACATGCTTTAGAGCACCATTTGCTTACAGGGAAGAAGATAAGTGCACTCTTCTAGATAATATGGAATGAAAGATGCAATTTGTACCCGGCCCCCTCCCCCCCTTGTGAGGGGGCCGGTAGGGGGGTTGTCAACCCCCGGTACAAATAGCCTTTTTTATATGGAATTCGGCAACACCGAAACAAGTTTAAAATATTTTTTAAGTGGAAAAGGTACAAACTGGTAATAGAGTTCTTAATATGTTTAAAAGCACAGGTTTGGTTGGCAACTGTTAATAGCCATAGCAAGTGCACAAGTGATAGGGTCAAAGGTGCAGCATGTGTTTTAAATTTGATTGTGAAGTGCATTTGAGATTTGACAGTTGGGTTGATGGTGGGCTTTGATACTCAATAAATCCTGAGTTATGATATAAACGTTAAATTAAATGGTTACCAACAACCAAATTCAATGGCTCGACCCAAAAACAACGTGTGTAGTTGGAAGAAGCTTAAAAAATTAATGTTGTTCACGTGTCATATATATTACTCTTAAGTGACTTTGAATCTTAGCCCATTTAAATCTATTATTGGTCCATCTAAATCCTAACCTGACATATATATATGGTGTCTTTACCCTAATCGTAAAGTGTGTAATTTGTATGTTTGAAAGGAGAAAAACGTATGGCCTTAGTAGAGAGGAAAAATCGGCTGCCTTTTTGTTAGAAAACTGGTTGTTAACTTAGTGTTATTGCCCCCCTTTTGTGCCATCTTTTCTTCTTTTTTTTTTTTTTTTGTTCTCTCTCTCTTAAANTATAAATCATCACCGTTATCTTGTTATTTGTGGGTGAAATTGAGGAGCAACCGAGGTGAATATATTGAGTGTGGGTTGGAATCGTTTGAATTGATTGTTTAGTAAAGAAATATAACGTGAAATTGAGCCTGCAATACACTATTTTGACGATCCTTGGAGCAAACTTCCATTACAATTGGTATCATAGCTTCAAAGTGGTGGATTTGTTCCGAAAAACTGAGCAAAAACAGTTCAGAAAATCGGTTGAAACGAAGCATAAAATAGATCACAAAACTCTCTAGAAACAATCCAAAATTTGAGGCTACTTTCGTAATTTTCAGCCAATTCAGAAGGAGTTTCGTGAAACAGAAACCACCAGTGTGATGTGCGGTGGAGACGCACCTGGTTGGCCAGCGAGTGAGACTACTCGACGGCGCGTGAGACCATGCGCAAGGAGAGTTATGACGCTTGAGGGCATGCGTATAGGATTCCGACGACGATGTCTTCAATCAGTTTGTTGCTTACATCATTTTGGTGTTGTTAGTTTTCTGTTGTAAGTTATAAGGGAAGTCTAGATGACGTTGTTCTTTGGGCGTTCAGGGATTCTATCGTGGTTGATTGATTCCTGTGATTGTTGGAGACTTTGGGGTGAATAGTGTGGTTCTAAAGTGATAAATTCACATCTCTTGACCTTCAGACGTGATCTGTTTGGTATCACATTCTTTTTCTTTTGTTATTGTAGTTAAGAAAAATTGTGTAGTATAGTCATTTATTTTTCGCATTAGAAATCATTGTGTGGAGTGACGTTAGGTTTCGCTTACCGTGAACGGGTAACCATTACTTGTTGTTAAACCTAAGAATTTCTTGTTAATTATTTGTCTAGAATTCTTTGTGAATTTGTTGCCAATTATTTTCCATTATTAGAACTACACGTGATCTTAGAAAAGATTTGTTCGCCCATTCTGTGAATTGTGTCCGTACTTTGCTTCTGGTCGTTATTGGTTGCATCTTGTGTTTTGTGCATTTTTTAATAAAATGACAACACATTGTGAGTTGTGACTTTTCAATTTAGCAATGCAAAAAGGTGTTTTTGAGACTAAACATAATTACTGAATGTGTATCCCTGTGTAATCCTTTCTGCATGTATATGATTACTTAATTCTGTTGCATGGTTATATGTACATTTGAACGTGTTTGATATGTGCATTTGCTTGAATTTGAGAATAATTTAATTATTTGGTGTAATTGTTTGTATGCATAGTATGATATGACCCAGGGCAGACAATCACTTGGTCAAACTACGGAGTTCAAATTGAAGAAGTCAACAAACCAAAGATCAAGTTTCATGAAGAGTTCGGAAGCCGAAATGAGTTGGATTCAAGGTTTGGAAGATATTTGGAAAGAAAACGAATAGCGTGGATTAAAATGGGTATAACTTTCAGCTCGGGTGTTGGATTTTAGCCCATGAGTACAATTCGGAATCGTCACAAAATTCTGAACAAGGCTAAGTGATCATCCGGTACTTTTAGGCTTGCAATCGCACAGAAACATTTTGAGAACAAGTTGGCGAAAAATCGTATAACCATGCGACCGCATGGAAATACACCATCCAGCCGCATGGTACAAAAAGAGGTCGAAACTTTTTAATTTTTGGAGTTTCCTAGTTTGACTAAAATACAATCTTTTTTATATCTTTTGTAATATTTAGAGTTATTTTCCGTTTTAACTACATTAATTATGTTTTAGTATAAATAGGGACTTTATTAGTTTATTTCATGTTTGAAAAAGGATTTTTGATGAATTAAACTTTTGAGATTTTCTCTCTTTGTTCTTATATTGTTTTAATATTTGTGACGTTCAAATCTAGAACTTATCAAAGGATTAGGCACCCTTTGTGACGTTCGCAAATCGAGATTTTTGTTTTCGCATATCAACGGGTTTACGGTTTAATATACCTTAGGTTCTTGATTCGTAAGGCTCGAATCAAGATTTTACCGTCTACAACCTGAATTTGGCATTTTCTGACGTTTTCAAATTAATTCCACGAGTTTCACGTGATTCCCCTTCCTAGGATCCCGTCATAGTAGGTTAATATGCATAACCTGCATGTTGAGTGTCTATTGGTAATGTGAAGTATAGAAGCCTAAAAGTACACTAGTATTTGGTACCGGAGATGTGGAGTGTGACATTTGGATCACAAGTGGAGAGGTGATTAAATGTTAATTGTTTACCTTTATTATATACTTCTACTTGGGTTTTATTTGACCTTAGCCCTGGTAAGTACATGGAGCATGTATGGTATATGTTTCAGGTTCAAAACGTAGCCGTTGGAAGTAGCTTAAATGATTAATGTTGCTCACGGCTCATGTATATTACCTCTTAGATGGTTTTAAATCTTGGCCAATTTAAGTATTTTATTAATCCAACCAAAGCCTAACATAATCTATATATATGGTGCCCTTACCCTAGCCGTAAAGTGTGTGATTTGTGTGTTTTAAAGGAGAAAAATGAGTGGCCTTAGTAGAGAGGAAAAACCAGCTACCTTTGTGTTAGAAAACCAGTTGTTAACTTTATGTTGTTGCTCCCCTCTTGTGCCATCTTTTCATTATTTTTTTTCTTGCCTTTGTGGCTACAAATCATGACCGTTATCTTGTCCTTTGTAGGTGAGATTGAGGAGCAATCAAGGTGAATATATTGGTTGTGGGTTGGAGCCGTTTGGATCGATTGTTTGGTAAATAAAGGTAACATGAAAATGAGTTCGATAAACACCGTTTTGACGATCCTTGGAGCAAACTTTCATGATAGTTGACAACAAAATTCTTTGACATTTCAAGGTGGATAAAAAAGATTGATGAATTTTTTAAAGAGATCCGTGAAATAGGGTACATCGCATGCACATCAAAAAAATTTTAACGCCTTTGTGAGGTATCAGATGAAGATAGGGAAATCAAGATTTGTTATAGAACAAACGAGATAATAGAATTCTCTGATACCACTTCGCTCTAGCGTCCAGCTAGCGAAAATGTGACGACTTTTTCCTCCGATCCATAATTTTGATCTATTCAAGACCACTCTAATTTAGACTCAAATAGCTACTAGAATTTGGGTTAAACCATAATAAATCTCCACCTTGAACCAAATTCCAACACAAGGAATTTCAAGTCACGACTCCATCAATAAATACAACTCCTCCTCTTCCAAATAAATTTCAATGGACTAAATCAATGATAAACACCACTAAGTTCAAGCAATGTTCAAACTTAGTAATAAGAAGTTGTTTTGTTATCATATCAGTAGGATTATGCTTGGTATCAACCTTGCTCACAACAATATCACCACGAATAATCACATCACGCATAAAATGATACATCACATCAATGTGCTTAGTACTCTCGTAAAACATCTGATCCTTAGTCAAAAAAATTACACTCTGACTGTCACAGAATACTATAGACATCTGCAAGTATTCACTGATTTCTCCAATCGATCATCTCAGCCACATAGCTTGTTTACATGCCTCTATAATAGCCATGTATTCTACTTCTGCTGTAGACAAAACTGTTGTATTTTGTAAAGTAATTTTTCAGTTGATAGCACAACTTCAAAGGATAAACACATACCATATAAGTGATCTCCTATTATCAAGATCCCATACATAATCTAAATCTACATACCTAATGATTCCATCTAAATTTCTACCAAAATGCAAACAAGCATTAGAAAAGCCCCTCAAGTATCTGAAGATCAACTGCACTACTTTCCAATGTTCCTTTCCAGAATTTATCATGTATCTGCTAACTGCACTAACTGCGTGTGCCAAATCAGGTATTGTACAAACCTTATATACATAATCGAACCAATTGCACTGGAATGAGGAACCCAAGACATGTAATCAATGTCTTCATCTGACCAAGGACACAAGTTATATGATAATTTAAAGTTAGCAGCCAAGGGAGTACCGACTGCCTTCGCATTGACCATATTGAATCTTTTAAGCACCTTCTCAGTGTACCCTTTCTGAATCAAATACAATTTGCTGGCCTTTCCATCCCTTAATATTTTCATACCAAAAATCGTTTTTGTTGTACCCAAATCGTTCATATCAAACTCATTACTGAGTTAAAACTTCACTTTTCCGACCTCTACTTTATCTTTGACTACTATGAACATATCATCAACATATATAGGAACAAATATATAGTCGATCCATTATCTTCCTTTATGAAGTACACACAACTATCATAATTACATCTGAATAAATTATGAGTAGTCACAAATGAATCAAACCTCTTATACCATTGCCTCGGTAACTGCTTTAGTTTATACAAGGACTTCTTCAACAAGCACACACAGTCTTCTTTCCTAGAGACTATGAACCCCTCTAATTGTTGCATGTGGATGACCTCCTTAACTTTTCCATGTAAGAATGCTATCTTGGCATCTATCTACTCAAGCTCCAAGTCATTGTTAGCCATCACTCTAAGTAAAGCTCGGATAGAACTATACTTCAAATTTGGTGAGAACACACATGTAGTCAACAACTGGCATATGATTGTACCCCTTTGCTACCAATCTAGCATTGTATCTAGTATATTCAACCCCTGGTATGCTTTTCTTTCTTTTGAACACCCATTTCTAGCGAACAACCTTTTTACTCAATGACTCTATCTCCTCTTGCATAGCAATCATCCATCTGCTAAAATCATTGTAACTAGTTGCCTTTGAATATATAGCAGCCTCCTCAGTGGAATCAATGTCTTCATCTACACTCAATGCATAGGCTACCAAATATGTTTTTCCATATTTCTGTGGAGGTCTAATATGTCTGTGAGGTCTATCCTTAGCTATTGAATAATATGATACTAGTGGTGTAGGCAAAGTAGGCAATATATTACTATCTGTCAACTTCGAACTCGACTGATCTGTAGTAGACTATTTTGCAAACTCTGATTGTTCCTCCGAACCAATTTTCAACTTCACCCGAGTTGAATGATTCTGCTCCTCGATTTTATAAAAATTCCCAAGAGGTAAACCAGAAACCTTAGCAAGTTCATAAAATACTACATTCCCTACTAACAACCACCTTTCTTTTCTCATGACACTACAATTTATGCCCCTTAATACCTGATTTATACCCAAGAAAGATGGACTTTCTAGACTTAAACTCCAATTTTCCATTATCCACATGAGCATAAGCATGACACCAAAAAATCTTCAAATTAGAATAACAAGAAGGTTTACTAGAGCATACCTCTTCTGGTGTCCTTTTATCAATGACAGTTGAAGGTGAGCGATTAATCCGAAAACAAGCTATAGTAGCATCTTCAGCCCAAAAAGTCTTAGGCAACCCAGAATTTAAAAGCGTGCAACGAATATTTTCCATCAAAGTTCTATTCATCTGTTCTATCACACCATTCGATTCAGGAGTTTCAGGCACTATCAAGTGTCTCAAGATGCCTTCAACCCTGCAGAATCTATTAAATTCATCTGAACAAAACTCTAAACCATTATTTTTGCGTAGACATGTCACCTACTTTCTAGTCTACTTTTCTACCAACGTTTTTCATTCTTGAAGGTTCCAAACACATCACTCTTCTACTTCAAGAATAATACCCAAACTTTTCTAGAGAAATCGTCAATCATTGTCATTAAGTAATAGTGGCCACCTTTCGATGGTACCTGGTCGGTCCCCAAAGATTTGAATGGATATATTCAAATGTTCCCTTCGTGTTGTGTCTTCTTTTCATGAATATGACTCTCTTCTATTTTTCAAAGACACAATGCTCATAAAAATTTATTTTACTGATCTTCTGCACATTAAGAAGTCTCTGTTACTCAGCTATGTCATGCAATTCTCACTCATATGCTCAAGCCGCATATACCAAAGTTATGTTATTTCATCATCTATCAAAGAAGAAGTAGAAACTGCTGCATCCCCAATTACTATGGAACCATGGAAAATGTACAACTGTGTAGAGCTTTCATGTCCCTTAATGACAACAAGAGTACTTCGACTCACCTTCAAAACTCCACATTCACCAGTGCATTTATAACCCTTTAAGTCTAGTGCATTTATAGGTATGAGATTCCGTTTCAGTTCTGGAACATGCCTTACAAATGTAAGTGTTTTGATAGCCCCATCGAACATTCTGATTCTAACTATACCAACTTTGACAATTTTACAAGGCACGCTATTTCCCATAGTAACTGCACATCTAGAAACTCCTCATATGTTGAAAACCAATCCCTGCTGGGATACATTTGAAATGTACAAGTTGAGTCAAGAACCCATTCCTCATATGGTTTGGAATCCATGTCAGAAATCGCAATAAGCTTTCGTTCACTTTGCCCATCTTTCACAACATCAGCTTCCGCTGAATTAACTAGTTGCTTCCCTTTCTCAGTAGCACCATTATTTTTGTTTTTTAAGGCATAGCAATCAACTCTAATATGCCCATTCTTCTTACAATATTGACGTGTCTTCTCATCATATCTAGATTTCGATCTGCCCCTCATATTTTTGCCAAAGTTTCTATCTTAATTTCTCCCACGTACAACCAAGTCTTCAGCATGATTTTTAGATCCTCCTGCAATATGAATCATCTTCTCCTTAGATAGTAAAGTATCATAGACTTCTTCCATTGTGAGAGTATCCCGACTATAAAGAATAGTATCTCTAAAAGTCACATATGATGGCGGCAAAAAATACAAAAACATCAACGCCGAGTCCTCCTCGTCATACTTAACTTCTAATGTCTCCAAATCGACCACGATTTCTTTGAACATAGTTAAGTGATACTCCAATGACGCACTTTCAGACATCCGGTGAGAATACAAGAGCTGTTTCAAGTGTAACTTGCTGGTCAAGCTCTTTGTCATGCAAAGTTGCTCCAACTTCAACCACAACGCATCGACACTTCTCTCCTTTAGAACATTTGAAGAATTTGATTTAAAAGATGTAAATTAATTTGAGATCGGGCTTTCCGATCCCTACATTGTTTTTCATCTTGCGTCTAGGTAGTATGTATCTTATCAAAGCCAAGCAAGGCTTTCTCCAAATCCATCCGTGCTAGAACCGCTCGCATCTTTACTTGTCATAAGACTATTTCTATCCAACAACGAGATATCATACTTCATTGTCACTATGCGGAACAATCAACCTTACTCTAATACCACTTGTTATGAAACAAATAAGATACCAGAATTACTCTGATAACACTTGTAATGAATGTGGATCGAGTGATAATGACAATAATGAATTAAATAAGAAAAAAATAAACAATAAGAAAAAAATCACGGGCAGAGGAAGAGAAATCTACTATAATCAATAGCGCGTGCGCGCGCACACACACACCCCCTCACACCCTATAGAACAAATTGTAGAAGAATGAGAGTCCAAAATCGCATAAAAAATGAAAACGGGTATGAGTAGGGTGACAATCCCGTTGCTCGAGCGACATGGCAGCGTCAGGTGAGCAACCAAGTCTCAAGTTGTTTTCTTCCGCGCTCGCTCGAGCTTCTAGCTAGTGTCAGGCTAGCGAAAATGGGGCGACTCATTCCTCCAGTCCATAATTTTGATTTCTTTAAAATCACTTAAATTTAGACTCCATTACCCACTACAATTTGGGTCAAGCTACAGCGAAATTTATGTACAAATCTTCTCCAACTCAGAAGAATGATGGAGTCCAATATCGAAAGGAGCAGTTGTTGTTCGACGTTTGCCCTTGGTTGTAGAATTCTATTCATTATTATTGAGATTTTCTCTCAATTTATTGTTATTCCTTAATGAGTCAATGAATCTTTGATTTTCAAGTTATCGTTATTGTATGAATCATCTAGTGTTAATTCTCGATATTATAACAAAATCAACTAACGTTTTCAGTGTATTCTTCGCTTTCTTGTATATCTCGCGTTGCGCTACAACTGTTTACATTTTATTGTATCTAAATGTGATGGAAGACGCATTCTGAAGCATGAACTCAAATCGAAATAAATCAATTAAAAAAGAACTCAAAACTATTGTCAACAAACAGTATTTTATGATAATATTAATAATAAACTTATGTTAATACATACGACATCACTAGATTAATAACGTTGTAGGCGAGGAAGTACTAATTCTTGGTCCCAGCAAAACCTTCAAATGTTTCAATTAACCGGAAAAAAAAAATAATAATAAAAATTGGCCTTTCATCATTCATCAGCCTACACCAAGAAACTAACTAATCATTATATTATTTGTATGCACAAGCACGGGCAAGAAAATTTAATGTTAACATCTTTGTTGCAAACGTAAAATAAACTAATGACAGTGCCATTTTAGCTGAATATCTGATGAAAAAATTTAAACCTTGTAACAACTGTTCGATGAACCATGAGATATGATATGATATGGTTTTTAAGAAACTTATTTAGAAAAGACGATAGAGTATACGTAGTGTTGGAAAATAAAGTTGATGACTGGGTAATTTAAAAAATATATGTTCAAGAACTTGTTTGCAATATCTGCTGAGCTAATTCGATTTGCATTCTAATAATCCTAAATTAATCACATAATAAGGATATCAGAATTACAATTGAAGCGTGATTAATTCACGTTCCAAACTTACGGACCAAACAACTATAAGCCTCCAAGAATCTTATTTCTTGATCTTCAAGCTTTTAACCCTCTCTGTATGATTCGGCCCTGGGCCGTCCCCTAGGCTTGTGTAAACCTGGAGATGCAACTCCCGTTCATATTCAGACCTATATATTGAACCAGTGTCCTTCCATCTTCCTATTATTTTCTTACCTTGAGTTAGCTTTTTCTTAAAAGAGTTTCTTCATGGCGCAATCACATTATTAGGATTAAAGCGTCCCTGAATAATAATACACGTTTAAAGAAAAACTCAAGTGCACTCATTAACCACCCATCTAATAGAGTGAGGATTCCAAACTCAAATACATGTTCGCTGCTTCAATTAACGTTAATCTCCAATGTACCGAGGTATTTGATCATGTAATCAATCTCACTCATCAGCACATCAAAGCAACTTTAATTTACGAATAGTAGCCACTACTCCATAGTGGATTTAAGTAAATATAAGATAGGCAAATATATATTAACTTCTGCACACATTTATGCTATAGAAATTAGCTTACTTATTTGGTCCAGTCCATTACATCGCGATGTATACTCAATGTACTACCACCAATGCTCCATATGAAATTTCATCAGTATCAAGACAAATCGCGTACTTCAATTGGTAGGGTATTTGACCCTATAGCCTTATTAGAATAAGTTCCAAATCTATTTAACTGGAATATGATTAATAGTTCTCGATCGAAATATGAATTTTATATTTTGTGCCTCTCACTGCAAGCATAATCCATAATATCAAAAAGCGACAAAGTGCACATAATCACATGCTCATAATAGTAAATGCAAATTAATTTATTTAAAAACACAAGCCATTGTTTGGTCTCTATTTTTTAAAATTCATTTTCCTCAAATTCAAATTGACTTTTTAGTCACAGTTTGTAGGACTCACAAATTTTATCAACTTTTCAATCAAATAGGGACTAACTACATAACAAATATTTATTCAACGAGAAATCAAAAATGTCAGTATAATAGTCATGTTCTAAAACTATTGAAAACCAATCCCGACAATGTCTCACTTGCTCTAAAGTGTGTGTGTGTGTGACATGTACGCATTCTCATGCTTTCCCTGTGATCCTTAAAACTTTTAGAGGTAAGATTTAAAAAAAAAAAAGGGGGTCGACGAGGTTCTCATAGATGTTATCTTCCAATTGTTATATCCCCATGATGGACTATTTCCCTCAAGATATTATACTTAAGTTTGTGTTTTCCCCTCCTAGCTTCCTTCGTGTTGTGTTGATACAGGTATAGCCTCTAAGTCCATATGGTATTTATGATCCATACGACCTCCTTGGCGTCTTCATAAGCTGTCACGTATAAGAGCACCATGGTGAAATTAGTAATATATGATTCTAATCTTAATATAACGGAAGAAAAAGTTTAGAGGTCCAATCTTTCAATCTAAAAATCCGACTAGGATCAAGGCAAAAATTGTGATCGGCACTCATAGAAATCTTGATATTCTCCAATGGAAGTACTCTTTCAAGCTGGAAATCCACCGAAAACTTCTTCTCCCTATCTTCAAACCAAAAGCTCGCCCAAAACATAACGAGAAGCCCCAAAAAGGGACAAAACCTATCAAGATTTCAGCAGGAAAATTTTGCTGCTGACATCAAAAAATAAATTTTGTTTTTTGAGGTTATAAAAAAAATAAAAATTATTTTACTAAATAAATTGATTTAACATTTTCAAACTCTATCGACAACTTTTAGAGGTCTAAGAGCCAAAGAAATAATGTATAGAAAAATGAAATATTAAAAAAGAAAAAAACATAAGACTGGACAAAAGATATTTTGAAAATTTGACTATTTAAAATTTAGCAATATTAGAAAATATTCCTTGTGAAATGATCACTATTTGAGGCTTGTTTGGCACAATTTTTTTTAATAAAATATTTTTTTCATAATTATTTTCAACCACACATATTGTTTGACTCACAAATTTGCTTCACTTTCTAACAATATATTTTCCAAAATATATATATATATTTTGGGTGGGAGGAGAAACAGTAATAGAGATCATGGATTATCACATCAATAAATTCGTACACTCGGGTCGGATTCGCTTGGAAATATATCTTTAATATTGAGATGTTTTTATAGCGTCTTTTGGTTCCACCTCATATTAACGAGGCAAAACATTTGTTTGTGTTTCATTTTACTTTAGTGCATTTGATTATGAGTATGAAATTTGAATGAAAAGAAAATAAATTATAGGCAATTGATGTTTTGAGTTTCATTTAATTTTATTTTTAAAGTACATTTGATTGCGAGCATGAAATTTTAATGGAAAGAAAATAAGTCCCTGTTTGATTCACATTCTTCCCAAAATTCATTTTTTCAATACTCATTTTTAACCATACATTTTTAAATAAAATAACATTACACACAAATCATTTTTTTTTTAACTATATATTCCATCACATCATATCATAGAATGCATTTTCTTCTTAATAATGTGCATCAAATATCCTCTAAATTATAGGCAATTCAATTGCCTAAAAATGATTTATATGCAAATTATTAATTAAATGTATTTGATTGATTTAGTTTTTAACTTAAAAAATATTATACTTAACCTTTTTTATTGATGGGTAGATGAGAGAAAGAAGAGAGAGTGAATTATTTGAAAAATAAAAATTACATCTCCCTAAAAGAAAATATTTTTCCTTGTTTTCAAAGAAAATATGATCACGTGACCAAAGTAAGAAAATATTTCCTGTGAAAAAATTGTAAATCAAACATCACAAAAGTAGGAAATTAGGCTGAAAAACACATTCTTGATGGAAAATATTGATAATCAAATGCATCCTTAGAAAAATTAGTAGGTGATAAATGGATAATACTCGTGAATCTTATAAAATTTGTGGTTAAAATTAAAGTTTAATTTTAGAAAATAAATTTAGGAGAAAAAATGAAACGGAGGCAAAATAACCTCGTAAATTGATGAGAAATTGTTTGCAAACGTTATTTATGATAAAAATATTATTATAACCCAATAATAGTATTATGTCAACAAATGAGACTTCACTATAGAAATGTACTAATTTTGAAACATTTTAATTATGAAAACAATACTAAGAGAAGCTTTCATCGTGCATCACATTACAAATTGCTAATAAAAATAATCATTATAATGCGTCCTCAAGCACGGGCGAAGATATTTTATATTAGCTGAATCATCAACTTCTTCTATGAAAACTTAAAACTAAACAACATGAAAATAACCGTAGACCCAACGTCACCTAGAGGGATGAATAAGTATATTATACAGAAATAAAAAAAAAATCAATAAAAGTAATTAGTCACTAATTATTGTTTCTAGATGATTTAGTTTGATCAATATTAAACCCTCATTATTCAATAAATCATGCACATCAAAATAGTAAAAGTAAAATCAACATCAGATAAGTTAACGAAGGAAAACCATTAAAGAATTTTTTACACTGATAAAAAAAACCTCCGATAAACCATCACAAAATGATCCACTGGTACAATTTGTCCATACACAATTAAATTTTAGTCGATTCTGATCACCCAATTTATAAATAATCGAAGAACCTATTTGATTATGCCTCCTGCACTTTTTTAGCAACTTTGGACTTCTTTTTCTCGTCACGTGGATCATCAAGAACGAACTCCCTTTTATCCTAACTAGAATTATAGCTGTCTGTTCCAAATATTTAGAAATCTGAAGGATTATTGGTAAATGATTTGATTTTTTTTTGTATTTGATCTTTGATCTGTTGTATTTTGATCTTGTGGTTAAGGCAAGAGATTTATAAAATGTGTATTTAATCTCCATAGAATGTTCTCTTAATTGACAACATATTGCAAAAGATGTTTATGACGAATTATGGCTTCGATATATATAGTATGAAGTATCTGAGGTTCGCGATTAGGGTTTCTGTGGAATATCATCATCGCTCAGGTGGCATTCTTCGTGGCTAGCGAGCAGTCCATCCACCACTCGAGCCACCATGGCATGGCCAACAAGTGGTGGAGCCTCTGAAAAAGACACTCGATTGCATTGGCAGAACTAGAGTGGTGCCTAGTAGGTCACATGACCAACCCGTTTTTTAACTTTTGGATTTTTTTATTTTATTTTTTACCTTTGAAAATTGTTCAGTCTTAAGAAGTAATGGAGATTCAAGAAGAAGTGTAGTAAGCTTAATAAGTTTAATGAGTAATTTCATTTTTTAAGTCCACCATTTCTTGACTAAGCTTAAAAATATTTAATAATTTGTTCAAAATGTAAGTTGACACCTATTTTTCAAAAGATCCACTTGTCAATTAACTTTTATGCTTTATACAAAAATAAACATGCCAACTATGATATCAAGTCCCACATAACTTCACAAATATGTTTTTAAAATCTCCATCAACAAGGATACGCCTATATTTGTCTAATGTAACAATACCTATCGTTCAAAATGTTGGCTCAACAAAAAATTATAGGTAATCTTGGTGAATTTTCTCTTTGATTTTTATCCTCTTGTATTCCATTAGATTCTTTTCATCTAAACAAAGATTCTGCTAGAAGTGAGAGTGAGGTTGCCTACAAATCTGTAAAACATACACATCATTCTTAAAAAGACTACTTTCATCAGCTACCCATTTATAGCTACCCATTTATAAAAGAAAAAATTATATTCATGTGCTCTACATAATTCATGCCTCTGCCTTAATTCAAAATCAAAACAGTTGTGTTACATATTCACAGAAATTTTGATATGTGTCACAGTTCAGTAACTAAACAAAGAAAAAGAAACAAAAAAAGTGTCCAACTTAAGTTATTTTATTTTTAAAATTTGAAAGGCAACCACTAAGCTGGCCATAGTAACTTATAATTCAAAATTTTTAATTTCTTTGACCAAAATTTAAAGAGAGAAAATCGGTTTAAATTATATTTATAGTTTGTTTTCATTGTGTCACATTGATTTGGAATGATTTATATTTTTCACAACTTTTTTGTAAAATTGATTGTGCCCCTCTACCTCAAAATGTTTACATATGCCATTGTTTGAGTCGAGTGCTCCACACGCAGTAATGAGCATTTTTATGACTATTTTTTTCTTCTTATTCCATATTGACTTCATCAACACATTCCCAACCTCTGAACTCTTTGATTCAAATTACAACTCAATAAACATTGAACTCATAAACAATTTGGACCTAACACAATAAACATTGAACTCGTAAACAATAGATATTTTTCTGGTTGACAATAATTTGATAATTGATTAATTAAGCGTTGATTTGATTCAACAACATGACATAGCTTATTACCGCTAGATGTAGAACATAAATTTCATAAATATTTATATTTTAAAAATGTATACGAAGATGATTTATTCTACAACTAGAATAAAAATGATCGTCAAATTAAAATGTAGCAATATGAACATTGACTTGTTATATCGATAAAGCAAATATCAAATAAAAATGATTAATGCTAACGAAGCTCTAAAAACTTGCTCATTCAATGCTCTAGGAAAGTTACTGGCAAAACACCAATATGGATTGGCAAAGTATTTATTTTAATTTAGCAGCTGAATTAACAATAGCTATAATTTGAAATATCATTAATTTACCTTAATATGCAATTTGCAAGTCAACGACAACGCATCTATAAATTTGCACATATGTCTACTACTGTAAATCAAGGAACAAACAACTCATCCAACAATTCAATATGTTTTCTTATGCTGAATCTAAACTCCCTATAGTAGAATTCAATGAGAAAAATTTGATTCCTGGTACAAAATCCTGGGAATCAACATCCCATTCCATTCGTCATGCACTCGAAAAATATGGATGTTTCATAGCAGTGCACGAGAAAATCACTACTGAAATACACGACGCAATGTTCAAATCTGCAATGCCATTATACGATCTTCCAACGGAAAGAAAAATGAAATTGGAATGTAATTTTCTTGGCTCTGGCTATGGTTCCAATTATCCCAGGATGCCCCTCTGTGAATACTTTGGAATTGAAAATGGAGCAAATATTGAAGGTAACAAAAACTTCGCCAGCCTCATGTGGCCCGAGGGAAATGATCAGTTCAGGTAATATTGACTTGTTAGTGTATATTCTCGTCTCTAATCTATTTAATATGATCATAATTAATCTATTTTAACATCTGGATTTCCAGAAACTATATGCGTGCATGAAAGTATATTGTTCTATCACATCACTGTTTTGGACGAGATATATTTGGTTCTAAGTAAAACATGTTCCGATTTACTATGTTTTACTTTAATCCGTTCTCATTTGGCGTCACTTCAATTTGTTCACATTATATTTCGATATCTTATCTTTATTTATTTATTTTTGGATATGGTGCGACCATAAATCTATTTTAACATCAAAATTTCCACTTTGTTCATCTTGTATGACATTTCAAATTCACTCAAAACCGCAAGAATAATGGGTCCCAGTCCATTTAAAGGAGGAGTGATACACTAGTTTGAAATCCATTTTTAACCTTATAATATGAAACCGAATAAACATATTAATTATTTAATATATACATGACAAAGTTGTTATGCTCTTATCATTTGCAAGCCTTATGTTTAGGGCACTAAAGATTTTTCTTGTGATACTCCTTTTTATTCTTTTAGTTTTTTATTGTAGTTTTTTATTCTTCTCTCCCCAGTGAAACTACAGCTTCATACTGTAAGCTCTTATCGGAATTGGAAGCTGCCATTACGCAAATGGTGTTTAGTAGTTATGGCGTGGAGAAATACTTCGAGGCTTTCACTCAATCCTCATTTTACCTGACAAAATTCTTGAAATATCGAGTCCCAAAGGAAAATGAGATTAATATGGGGCTTGTACCTCATATTGATAAGACTTTTTTTGGCCTAATTCACACAAACACAAAAGGTCTAGAGATTGAAACAAGAGATGGTGAGTGGATTAATTTTGAGCCACCCCCTAACACTTTCCTAGTCATTGCAGGCGAGCTATTCACGGTGAGTTGCAAATCTCTTCCTCTCTTCTATTTATACTTTTCCGATTTTGGGTGGGTCCCCTTTTGCTGCTACAAGAAATTTCTCTTTTAAGGAAGAACTTTTTGTTGTAAATAGTCCTTGTAACGTTATTTTGTCAAGAAGAGGAGTTCAAAGAATTTTCAATCCTTAATAGTGAAATGTCATGTAGTAGGAAAATAAAATTGAGTCGTCTTAATATAAAATTACTTTGAAGGCAATAGCAAATTCATTTATGATTTTCTAAATAAAGTATGATCCGGATTATATGTGTAGATACTAGATTCTTCTAGAATTGTATTTCATGATCGGCGAAATACATATGGAAACTATAGGTAAGGTTATGGTTCCCAATTCATTTATGATTTTCATTCTTTGTGTCATTCCATCAACACAAGAATATAAGAGAAAACATATTGAAAATGAAAATTCAAAACCCACAATCAAGAACAAGGATTGAAGATTTCAAAAATTCATAATCAAGAATAAAATTGAAGAACAAGACAATCAAAATTATAGGGCAAAAAATTGAAATCAAAATCAAGAACTCAAGAACAAAAAGTGCCAATAATCAAGATTCAAGATCCGGTATTAAAGAATTATTCCCAATGAATTAAGGTATGTTCCACATTTTATAATTCTCTTAGTAATTTGACATGAAAAATTTTGGTAATAAAGTAACTAAGTTTTTATGTAATTCTCTTAAGATTTAAAATTTTATAAAACAATCTAATAAGTAATATTAGAGCCAACTCTATAGTAAACCATTGAGAATAAAGAAGATTTTTAGCGTCGGAATTTATACTTTGAATTTCAAAATTTTGGGATGAGAATTTCAAACCCTAAATTTCATATTTTTGAATTTTTTGGGAATTTTTAGGAAAACTCTTATTCAAAACGACAGTACGCCTCAACGCCGAGTTTGGGTGCTGCAACGCTCGACAAATGCCAAAAGGCAAAGCAACCAGCGCTACAGCACCCAAGCGTTGGGCGCAGCGCCACGGTGCTGTTGCGCCGATTTTCTGTCTGGCAATAATTTTTTTTATTAAAACAAAAGAAAAATAATAATAATAATAATCATAATAATAATAAATAAAATAAATGAGGACAATTATAGTTCAAATCTTGGTACTAAATTTTATTTCGGATTACTAATTTTCTAAAGTAAATTAATTGAAACAACATGTTACAAAAGTAACCTCTCTTGTCTAAATTCATTTATTTAGAATATTAGGTCGGTTGCGTGTATATAATTTATGTGGATATTTCATGGCCTTTTGCAAAAATTCCTAAATGAATGTAGAATCGTCCTACAGTACACCATGCTAGGATTCCCTAGCATGAATGGTATTATTAAGAGACGAAACAGAATACTTAAGAACATGGTAATGAGCATTATTAGTCATTTCACTTTATCAGAATCTCTCGACGAAAAGGCATTAAAGACTGTAGTTTAAATTCTCAATAAAGTTCTAAGTAAAGCAACTGTTAAGGGGTTACAATTTTTTTAAAGATCCTACTATTAGATCAATTTTCGAAACAGAAAATGTCTAATTCCTTGATGATGTAGAGTTTTTGGGGAAGATAAGGTTTCTTGGATAAATATTTTATCCTTGAGGAAGGATACGTATATATATTTTCTATTGCAATTGACAATGATTAGGACCAGGGACAAATTCTTGCTCCAGATCTTTTTCAAAAAAGAAATTTTGAATCAAGACAAAATTACAAAATCCCCAATACATAATCAAGAGATTGTTCTAGAAAAGAAACTCAACAACCTCAAGAACAAATGACATTTAAGGAAATCAACTAGAGAAAAGAAAAAAAGCAATTCCGGATGACTATATAGTCTTTCTCCAAGAAAACAAGGATGACATTGGATTGAATGGAAGAAGGTTTGATCATTCAACTTTCATCAAACTACAAAAAGGAATAATTCTCAAGAGTAGATTGATGCCATGAATAAAAAGATAAAATCCATGAAAGATAATGACCTTTTGAAACTCATCCTATTGCCTGAACCAATTGGTTGTAAATGAATATTTAAAACCAATAGAGATTTGACGGATGGTGTGGAAAGATATAAGGCTCATCTTATTGCAAATAGCTTTACTTAGAAGGAAGACATTAACATGAAAGAGATTTTCTATTAGGTTTCTATGAAAGACTCTTTTAGGATTATTATGACATTTGTGATACACCGGGATCGTTCTCAAGACAAATTTAGATTATCACGAAAGAGCTGTATCGATAAGGTTTTTAAAAGATTGAGGATACATGAATGCAAATTAGATGATACCACCATTGATAAGTGAGATAACTTTAGTCTCAATCACTGCCCTAATATTAAATTTAAAGAAAAGAAAATACAGAAAATTCCCGTGCTTCAATAGTTGGGAATATAATATATTTTTAGGATTGCACATATTCGAATATAGCATTCAATGTTGAAATATTGGGCATATATTTAAGTAACCCTGGATGGATATTTGAAAAGCAGCCAATTCGATATTCGGTATCTAAAAAGAACTAAAGATTGCATGATCACAAAAGGAAATCGGATCAATTGAATATCATTGGATATTCATATTCTGATAATGGAATATGATTGTGAAATTTTATCACTAGGCTGCACATTTTGGATAAAATTGAAAAATGACTTAAGTTATTTTAAGACAATAACAGTCTTGTATTCCAACAGGCACTCGATAATGTCAGGGATTATAGATATTAAGTTACTAGTTAAGGAAAGAATTTGAAGTAGTCAGGATTCTATAGAGTATATTATGACAAACTCTATGATTGCGGAACCGCTTACTAAATAGCTATCACCTAAGATCTTTCATGAACATAATGCTCATATGGATGTTGCATCTTTTAATGATGTGGCAGTTTAGGCACATTTTGGATAGAATTGAAAAATGACTTAAGTTATTCTATGACAATAACAATCTTGTATTCCAACAGGAGCTCGATGATGTCAAGGATTATAGACATTAAGTTATTAGTTAAGGAAATAATTAAGAGTGGTCAGGTTTCTATAAAGTATATTACGACAAACTCCATGATTGCAGATCTTCTTATTAAATAGTTACACCTAAGGTCTTTTATGAACACATTGCTCATATGAGTGTTGCATCTTTTAATGATATGTTTATTTAGTGTGAGTTTATATTTAGATTTTGTTTGTTTTAGACACATAATTTTGTTCATAGATATTCAATTTAGAAATAAAGTATTTAGTGATGTTCCGCTCTGATTAAAGGTTTTGGTTTGATCTTATTAAAGAATAAGGTAGGACAAGTTGAAAATAGGCATGTTTGAGTCACATCACATGTAATTTTCATGTTATATATATACATTTGATCTATTTCATTTGATTGTGTTGATATACGTGATCATTGAATGTTTAGTTATGATAATTGTAATGAAAACCACTTTAATCGTATATTGACCTAATTAATTGACGAGATTGTTCTGAGATTGTTTTCGTTATTATGGCAAAAATTTTGAATTCATAAGGCTATACATATTTTTATGGTAGCATATGTGGCCCAAGTATTTAATTTGTCATATGGACCGATGTATATAATTAATTTTATATAAAGGCTGAAAATTAAGTCTAAAATTAAAGTGATCCAATAGAGAATTAAGTAATTGTGCATCTAAATAAAGTGTGGCTCGAATTATATGTGTAGAGACTAGATTTCTTTAAAATTGTATTTCATGATGGATGAAATATATATGAAAACTATATATAGAGTTATTGTCTTCATTTCATATGTAATTCTCATTTTTTGTGTGATCCCATCAACATAAGAATACAAGAGAAAACATATTGAAAATAAATGTCCAAAACCATCAATCAAGAACAATAATTGAAGAATTCAAGAATCCATAATCAAGAATTAAATTGAAAAACAAGACAATCAAAATTATGGAGCAAGAAGTCAAAATCAAAATCAAGAGCTCAAGAACCAAAAGAGCCAATAATCAAAATTCAAAATCCGGAATCAATAGTTGGTATTAAAGAATTATTTCCAATGAATTAAGGTATGTTCCACACTTTATAATTCTCTTGATGAATTGGCATGGAGGATCTTGACAATAAAGTAATTAGGTTTTCATGCTTTTAAGATTTAAAGTTTTAAAAAAAAAATTAACACTACATGTTATGTCATTTTTCAAAGTTAAATTGGTGGATAATGAAAATTATATTAATGGGTGGCAACAATATTTGAGCACAAAAATTTTGCTTCTCGGATATTATTTTGAATGATCACCTTATAGAAATGCTTTACTACTAAAGATGACAATAATATTTATTGGTTTATAAACATTTGTATCTTTATAGATTTCCCAGTTAAAAGACTAAAGAAAATTTACTTAGCCAGATTTTTTTTTTTCATTTTTTCTTTTTAACGGGTTTATAAAGATTATTCTAAGGTTTAATGTTATAATATGTTTCCTACAACACTGTGTACATATGCATTTCTTTATCAGGCATGGAGCAATGGACGAATATATGCTCCCCTCCATAAGGTGGTCATAACAGGAGATGAAGCAAAATACTCAGTTGGACAATTTTTATTCTCGAATGGCACGATGGAAGTACCACCTGAGCTAGTCGATGATGAAAATCCTTTGAAATTCAAGCCATTCAGTCATTTGGAATTTCTTAAATACTGCAAAGAGGGAGGACAAACAACATTAAAAAGTGCCATCGAAACATATTGTGGAATTTGAATCCCTTATATCCATGTCGAAATTCGAAATGCTACATATATATCTGTGCTATATATTTTGTACACACGTGATGCGTGCAAAGAATAATGTTGTGAGTTTTACCTTTTTCGATTTACCTCTTGGTGTGATGCTTCTGTGTTGTATAATAAATGAAGATTGTGGAGAAAATGTAAAACCTTTGTTGCTTGCAAGTCTTAATTTGCTATGTAAGTATGGCTTTTGACTGTGTGGATTTTTGTGGCTCTTGTAATGGTTTTCTCTTCTATATTATTGACATTTATGGTAAATCTTATTTAGTAATTTAGATAATATTTAAATATTAAACTGAGATTTGTGTCCATAAATCGATCATGGGTTCCTCGTAGAGTTTTGTTTTATATAAATTTAATATGGATTTTTTCTATGATATCCTATATTGAAAATGATTCCTAATGTTAAGGTTCTGAAGCAAAACTCACTGAGTGGTTGAAAAGGACATGGCTGGTGTCGTTAGGAGGGCCTGTATAAACCTTGAAATAATGCTATAAAATGTAAGAAGACAAGTGATTGTACAAAACTTACTATATTTCATCATGAAATAAATATAAATTACAAGCAATTACATGAATCATATTTTTTCTATTTTTTTTAGTTTTTATTTTTAGGGAAAAGAAGACGGCACCTCTAAAACTTTATTGATGAGCCCTTACATATGGTGGAGAAATACCGTGATACTCAATATTACAATACAACCAACAATTAAA
>CAIGRB010012130.1:26500-93082 GCA_903798255.1 Fraxinus quadrangulata
AAAAAAAAAAAAAAAAAAAAAGCCGAGGCACCATCAACCCCTTCCTTTGCCAAAGAGTTCACTACTTTATTTGCTTCTCGATAAACATAGGTGACCTTAATATCCATGTAGTCCATATATGTTAGATATCCTCCCAAATAGGTTCAATCCACAAAGGAACCTTATCCCTTCCCTCAAACCAACCACGTACCACTTGAGAATTTGTCTCCACACTAACTTGTAATATATTTAGGGGGTGTTTGGTGGGAATTAAAATTAGATTTTTAGTAGATTTTGATAGAAGTTTTTGAAATGTGTGGTTGAAAAGTGGCGGGACTCATGAAATATGTGGTTAATATTGATTGGCTGATTTTGATTTAAATTAAAATCTGATTTTAATCCGTTCCAAACAAGCTCTTAATAAATAACAGTATGTGAGCCCCCAACGAAAGGCCGCTACTTCCGCATACGTGTTAGACTGAACACCAAGGGATTGGCTAAAACCAAAAATTACTTTTCCTCTGTGATCATAAAGCACCCCTCGACAACTAGAATTCTTTGGATTGCCAACACTAGCACCATCAATATTAAGCTTGTAATGTCCTTTCATTGGTGGAGACCAATAAATTAGGAATGGAGTCCTAGTCCGAATTTGAATAATCTCCAAACCAAGTTTAGTTAGCGAATCTTTAAACTGCACATGCATACTTCGATTAGGTTTAATGATGAGATTAAACTCCTAAAGCCATTTCATCACATTTTGACAAATATGAGAAACATTACGTCGTACCTCTCATTATATACGGCATCATTTGTGGATAGCCAAAGTTCCCATGTAATCAAAGCAGGGACAACTTTAGCAGGAAGATGGAATTGAAAAAGTCCATGAATCTGAGTATCCGAAGCCAAGATAATCGACTTCCAACAGATATTATTGTTACCTTTAATATCCAAAATTGAGCTAAAATAACGCTACATATGCCTCGTAGTTTGACTGGTGGCAAATACATGATCAATTCCCTCCAAAGCACCTTGCAAACAACAACTCTTGGATGCAAGTGAAATATCTTTATTTTGTATAACTTCATCCACAGCAACAACATTCTCCAAAGTTTCCAGATGAATACCGAAATTTTAACAGGTAGAATCGGGTTCCAAAAAGTCTTAAAAGGTATATTAGGAACTTGAACATGAAGAAGTATATCCCATGCTAAACTTGTGGGGAAATTATCTGTATGAACGGACACTAAATAGACTTATCAGGACCCTTTTTAACTGAGGTGCATACCGATATAAGAATTCTACCAAATGAGTGTCACCCAATTGGTGAAGTAGTTCAAGATTCCTGGAGCCATTATTAACAACCTCATTCAACCTAATATCAACATTGGAGACCTACCATCTTTTAGAGAACAAAGAGCCTGTCCCAATCCAATCATCAAACTAAAAGGATGTATAACCTTGCCGTACAAGCCATTTGCTATGCTCAAATATAAAAGAAAAATGAGAAGCCACATGCTTCCAGTGCATAGAAGCGGCAACCCCAGCCATCTAGGTGGCTAAATCTAAAGAAGCAAGAGCATATTTACGCCTCATGAAGTCTGTTAAAAGGGAGGAACCCGTTTTGATTTGCCATGCCATTTTACTTTGGAGAGCCTTAACCACGTCAAAGAGGTTTCAAATTCCCAACCCACCTTCCTTCTTAGGATAGCATATTAGCCAAGGCAACCCAATGTTTCTTATTTGTACCCTCAAATTCACCCCAGAAAAATTGAGCAAAAAGCTATCGAATTTCTTTAATGATTTATTAGGAGGATGAACCACTGAGAGAACATGAATAGGCATAGAACAAAACACTGACTTTATAAAGGTTAGTTTCCCTCTTGCTGGAAATAATTTTCCTTTCCAACCTGGCGTCTTTTTTCAATTTTGTCTAGTAATGAATGAAACATAGAAGCAAGAGGCCACCATAGTGCAACGGTGCCCCAAACAAGTAAATGGAAGTGAACTTTCATGAAACCTGGTGACTGATGAAATGATATACCATATGGAAAGAGCAACTCGACAATGTACCATAAAAGAGCTTTAAGCATTGTTAATCATTTGCCCAAACACTTGCTCATATTTCTGTAAGCAAGCCATTAAAGAAGTAAGGCTTCTTCGTGACCCGTTGGTAAAAACCAACACTTCATCTACATATAAAAGATGTGAGATAGGCAAACAATTAACAGGAACTTGATAAGAACATGTATGCCTTTCATTCAAAATAGTTGCAAGACCCCGTGATAATAGGCCCTCACTAAAGAGAAACACAAGAGGGGATAGAGGATCTCCTTGACGAAGTCCTCTAGGGAGAGTAACAATCTAGCCAAAGATCCCTTTGTTTTCACAAAACAATTCAGAGAAGAAATAGCTATAAAAATAAGACGAGTCGAAGCTTTAGTAAAACCAAATGTCCTTAGCACTTGTTGGGTTTCGTGACCCAAATCCAGTTCAAATTGGGTCTAGGGCTTCGCGTTTGGAGTATTGGGCTTGAAAATGTCAAAATAAGGTCCAAGAAGGAAAAAAAACGGATTGAAGACGCTGGACAATCGCTCGAGCGATGGAGCAAAACTGGAACATGGAGTTCATCGCCTGCTGTCACTCTAGCTACAACTTGAGTGACAGGCTCTCGCGGTTTTACGTGATTTTTGACCTAGTTTCTATATTTTAGGTTAAGTTTAGGGTTTAGACATGACTCCTATAAATAGTAGACTCTTCATTCAGTTGTGGTAGTATATAATTGTAGAAGTTGTATTTTTTCTCTCCATTGGTTGTCATTAATAAAATACTCGGTTCCTATGTCAATTTCTTCTTCTTTTTTACTTTTCTTTTACATCTTATTCTTGATTATTTATTGTGCGATCTATATTTCATATCGCGTCATATCGACTCATTCTCAATTCCTAACAATATTAATGAGGTACGGATCTTGCTCTTTTGTAGGATTTTTTTAATTAAGGTGGTAATTGTTTATATTGCATTTCTTGGTCTTGTAGGGTTCCTTTTGCTAATAAAAGATCCGCTGACCTTTCAATTTATGAACACACACTTAAAAGGTACTTTGCACCATATATCCAAGTCAAATAATCAGTGTTCCCCTCCAACAAAATCCACCATTTGCTCTTGGTCAGGAGCAAGTCTAATGCAATCTTTGTGGGCATGTGGGCCCGTGCGAAAAATGATAAATATAATGGCAATTTTGCATAGGTATGATCTTATAATAATAATAATAATAATAATANACACAAGAGGGGATAGAGGATCTCCTTGACGAAGTCCTCTAGGGAGAGTAACAATCTAGCCAAAGATCCCTTTGTTTTCACAAAACAATTCAGAGAAGAAATAGCTATAAAAATAAGACGAGTCGAAGCTTTAGTAAAACCAAATGTCCTTAGCACTTGTTGGGTTTCGTGACCCAAATCCAGTTCAAATTGGGTCTAGGGCTTCGCGTTTGGAGTATTAGGCTTGAAAATGTCAAAATAAGGTCCAAGAAGGAAAAAAAACGGATTGACGACGCTGGACAATCGCTCGAGCGATGGAGCAAAACTGGAACATGGAGTTCATCGCCTGCTGTCACTCTAGCTACAACTTGAGTGACAGGCTCTCGCGGTTTTACGTGATTTTTGACCTAGTTTCTATATTTTAGGTTAAGTTTAGGGTTTAGACATGACTCCTATAAATAGTAGACTCTTCATTCAGTTGTGGTAGTATATAATTGTAGAAGTTGTATTTTTTCTCTCCATTGGTTGTCATTAATAAAATACTCGGTTCCTATGTCAATTTCTTCTTCTTTTTTACTTTTCTTTTACATCTTATTCTTGATTATCAATTGTGCGATCTATATTTCATATCGTGCCGTATCGACACATCCTCAAATTCTTAACAAGTGGTATCAGAGCTAAAGTTCTGCAGTTCCACAGAGCAAGGATTTGATTGTTTGAGGTTTTTGTTATCGACGGCAACAATGAAGTATGATATTTTACTGTTGGATCGCAATACAAGATTTTCATTGTGGCAAGTGAAGATGAGAGTTATATTGGCGCAGATGGATTTGGATGATACGTTGTTTGGATTTGATAAGATGTCCACAACTTGGACAATAGAGGAGAAGCAACAAAATGATCGCAAGACACTTTTGCAGATTCATCTTCATCTATCTAACAACATTTTTCAAGACGTTTTGAAGGAGAAGATAGCAGCTATGTTGTGGTTGAAATTAGAGCAATTGTGCATGACCAAAGTCTGACCAGCAAATTGTATCTGAAGCAGAGACTTTATTCTCATCGCATGCCAGAAGGTCGATCACTAGAAGATCATTTGTCTATGTTTAAGGAAATTGTCGCTGATTTGGAGACGTTAGAGGTAAAATATGATGAAGAAAACCTGACCTTAATCCTGTTGTGCTCCATGCCTGGTTTGTTTTACTTGTTTAGGGACACTATTCTGTTCAGCCGTGATGCTTTGTTCTCAAAGGAGAAGATGAAGCATCTGGTCGGAGCTGGTTCTAGAGATGATGAAACTCTTGTGATTTGTGGTGATTAGCAAAGAGGCAAATCGATGGTGGATTTCAGCAATATGGTCTGTTTTTTACTACAAGAAGAAATGACACATCAAGAAAGATTGCGAGAAGTTGCATGGTAAGGGTAATTCAATTGCAAAACGTGGGAGGCAATCAGAGACTTCAGGTAAAGTAGTCAACGCAGATAATTTTGTAAGTGATTGAGATCTTTTGATGATTTCTGACGTGGAATCCAAGCCTGACGAGGAGTGGATTTTGGATACAGCTTGTACATTTCATATAAGTCCCAATCGAGATTTGTTTGAATCATATGAAATAGTGACGCAATGTGCCGTTGTTATGGGAAACAATAAATCTTGTTGGGTAGCTAGTATTTGGAGAGTCAGATTGAAGTTGATAGATTGAACAATCTGAACACTTGGGTAGGTTCGACATGTTCCAGACTGGAAGAAAAATATCATCTCGCTGAGTACCCTGAATTTGAGAGGGTACACGTTCTTTGGTGCAGATGGAGTCTTAAAGGTCCGGAAGGGTGTCCGTGTTGTATTAGAGGGGCCGAGAAAGTCCTAGTTATACATCTTCTAAGGTTGGCTAGAATCACTGAAGAAACATTAGCACATGTTTGGTACCGTGGTGGATATACAGTTTGGTACAGTACCGTTGGGAGTTAGCTCTGGTTCTATTTTGGATAATACTACTCTGTTGAGTTTGGGGGATATAGGTAATTTCGCTTTGTCACCACAATCTGCGGTTCCATTGTATTCAACGGCTAGAGAGGGATGATGATCTGAATGTGCATGATTTTGAAGTTGTTGAAGGTGACAAATATAGCCGGGGCCTTCAGTTAAAGCATTTAGTGGAGATTTTTTATAGGGTGTACTTTGACCCTGTTCGGTAAATTTTGAATTCGTTGTGGATTTTTGGAACCTGGGGTTGGGTTCAATTGTATCCGTGTTTGGATATGGTGGAAGAGGAAGAGTACTTTTTGAATGTTGGAGAGGTTTGGTTTAAGTTGAAGAGTTCAGAATGTATTTCGCTGCAATTGGAGTTATTTTTCCAGGTGGAGAAATTTTGGAGCTTCGTTCGTTGTACCGAAATTTGTGTCAAGGTGGAGATTGTTGGGTTTTGTGACCTAAATCTGGTTCAAATTAGATCTAGGGCTTCTCATTTGGAGTATTGGACTTGAAGATGTCAAAATTGGGTCCAAGAAGGAAAAAAAAAGGCAGATTGACGGAGTTGGAAGGTCGCTCGACTATCGCTCGAGTGATAGGAGCAAAATTGGAACAGGGAGTTCGTCACCCGTCTATCGCTGAGTTGTAGCTCGAGCGACAAGCTCTCACCCACTTCTCACTTGAGCGATGGGCCACATATTTGTTTCCTTCTTTTTCCGTTTTACGTCATTTTTTTTTGCCTAATTTCCATATTTTAGGTTAAGTCTAGGGTTTGGACATCTCTTCTATAAATAGTAGATTTTTCATTCAGTTTTGACAGTACATTATTGCAGAAGTTGTATTTTTTCTCTCCATTGGTTGTCATTGATAAAATACTCGATTCTTCTGCCAATTTCTTCTTCTTATATGCTTTACTTTTACATCTTGTTTTTTATTATCAATTGGGCGATCTATACTTCATATGGCGCCATATCACAACATTCTCAAATTCCTAACAGCACCACTAAAAGATAATGACAATCAACCCTATCAAATGCCCTAGCCATATTAGTCTTAAGAATAACATTTGCACCTCTAGACTTTTTATTCAAAGACAATATTCCACGCATGAATAAAAAGAGAAGAAGTAAATCGATCAGTGCCCGAGGTTGAGTCTCCAGGTATGCTCTTAACAGCATTATGAAGCTCCTCAAGCGAGACTTCTTTTAGTAGCATCTCATTGTCACCACTAGTAATCAACTGAGGGATAAGATTGTTCATAGGCAAAAAATTCCTGCCTGAAGTTGTGTCACTACTAAGGTGTTGCATAAAAAAATCCACTACAACATTAATAATGTCCCGAGAATCTGAAATAGTTCCTGTGGGCACATTGATAGATTCCACCATCACTTTATTCTGCTTTTGCCTAGCGGAGGCTTGAAAAAATGTAGTATTTCTATCTCCTCCATTGAACCATTTAATCCGAGACTACTGCTTCATATAAATTTCTTCTTGAAGCAATAAACGATCATACAGTTGGCATTGACAATTCAACTCGCCCAATACAGAATTATCAGTTAGTAACCAATCTTCTAATTGCATAGTCTTACCCCGAGTGTCGTTGATTTGTTGAAAAACATTCCCAAAAATGACTTTGTTCCAAAGCTTCAGGTCTCTTTTAAGTCTTTTTAATTAATAAGCAACACGTTGTAATCCTGGGAATTCACGAGACCAAGACTCTTGAATTGCATGTAAAAAAGTGGGATGATGGAATCACATTCTCTGAAATTTGAAGGTGATGGGGTCATATACTATGAAGATCTGCAACTTGAACTACCGAAGGAGCATGGTCATAATATATTTTCTCCGGATGGTTGACAATACATTGTGGAAAAGTATTCATCCAAACCTGATTCACAAGGCTTGATCAAGACGCTCCAAAACTAATGATCCACGGCGTCGACCACACTAGGTAAATTTGCTGCCAGTATAGGGAACGTCATATAGGTAGTTTAAATTAATATATTGATTCAAATAATGTTTAGCAGTGCGATGAAACAAACCTCGACCACATTTTTCAGCATTACTTTTAACAATATCAAAATCTCCAACTATAATAACCGATTTTTGGGAAGCATGTAAAGATGCAACAGATGACCATAAATTCCTTCGAAGAATATAGTCACATTTGGCATAAGTCACGACAATGAGAGATGAAATAACCAGCCATGTTGCATCCAACGCAATAAACTGATCAGTGTTGAAAACCTCATTAACAATAAAAGAATCTAGCAAGCAAATCAAGATTTTCCCCCTTTGTGTTCATTAGTAATCACCTTGGGAAAGCCTAATCTTTTACCAAAACCAAAAGCTTGAGTAGCTGCACTATGAGCTCCTGAATAGAAAGAAAAGAAAGTTTAGAACTACGAACAATATTACGAAGATGACGAGTCAAGGCAGAGTTCTCCACGCCTCTTGCATTCCACGCTAAGAAAAAGGACATTAATATTAGAGAACAAGAGAATCTCTGACTAGCAAGCCACAGATAAGAACCGGTTTCTTGTTTATTCTATTATTAGCGCTTATATTCGGGCTATCCGAGTCCGAATGATAAACACCATCTGTTAAAATGGAGAACTTATCAGCTGCATTGTTATCAACTCGGCTTGAGCATCACCTTTGATTATCAGATGAATAAGGCAGCACACTTATCAAATGCAGGTGTCATGCCAGCTGTGTAATTGCACATGGTTAGGTAGAATAAGATTCTTTTTGTTATGTAGTTTGTTAGGATGATTCTTTACACTTCTACCCTCATTGTACCCTTATATATGTGGCTCTCGTGCTCAGTTTCCATATGAAGAATATTTCCTGATTCAATTCAATTATCAGTCATCTTCATCTTCAATTTCTTACATGGTATCAGAGCAATGACAACCATTGCTGATATGAATTCTGCTGTTTTTGGTGAGAACACGGCTACTCTGCCTGCTGCTGAAATTTCTGAACAATACAAGTTGGAAAACTCAGATAATCCAGGAGCCATCTTGGTCACAGAATTACTAACCACAGACAATTATCCTACCTGGTCAAGGGCACTTCGACGAGCACTCCGAGCTAAAAATAAACTCGGTTTCATCAATGGGACTCTGCCTAAACCTGAACAGACCAGTGATGCTTTTGATCCATGGGGGAGATGCAATGACATGGTAGTATCATGGATCCAAAATGCTATATCCCCTTCACTCAGATCCAGTGTTGCCTTCATGGATGAGGCCAATGAAGTATGGTCAGAACTTAAGGACAGATTCTCCCAACAGAATGGCCCCAGAATATATGAGCTGAAGAAGGCATTGGCAGATCTGGAGCAGGAAAATGATTCTGTAAGTATCTACTATGGAAAACTTAAGACGATTTGGGATGAGCTATCCATATATGATCCATTTCCAGAATGTAGTTGTGGACAACTAAAAGTGCTAGTAGATAGGCACCAGCGTGATTGTGTGATAAAATTTCTGATGGGGTTGAATGAAGTTTATGATAACACTAGGGCTCAAGTGATGATGCAGGATCCCCTTCCACCAGTTAACAAAGTGTTCTCCTACATACAGCAGCAGGAGAGGCAAAGGCAACTTTCCTCTACAGCCATTAACAATGAAACCATTGCAATGGCAACCAGAAAATACTATGGAAATAGTAGATCACCTAGTTATGGAAGGTCCAATGTGGCTGGGAGGAAAGACAGACCATATTGCACCTTTTGCAATATCCCAGGACACACCTTGGACAAGTGTTTTAAGGCAGGAAATACTGAAGCACCTCTATGTACACATTGCAATATGGTAGGACACTCTGTGGAGAAATGTTTCAAGCTCAATGGTTATCCCCCAGGTCATAAACTGTACAGAAATCAGAGGAGAGAAGGAGCTCTTGCCAACCAATCAGGTGTAGTACAAGAGGAAAGTGAAAGGCCAGTTTCCCTAACTAAGGGCCAATATGAAGAATTTCTTGCCTTGCTCCGATCTAAGGATAATTCACAAGCAAATCATTCTGTCAATCATGTGCAAACTATTGATCATTCAAAAACCAACTCTCCATCTGACTTATCTGGTAAAACTATTTGCTTATTTGCACAACCTCGTGACATCAATAGCACCCCATGGATCATTGATACAGGTGCCACAGATCATATGATCTGTGATACCAATCTTTACACTTCCATTAAGTCAAGAACCTATCTATCAGTCAAATTACCCACTGGCGAGATTGAACCAGCTACACACTCTGGTGTTGTTAAACTCACTGATTCACTAACCTTAAATGATGTGCTATGTGTTCCTAAATTTCACTTCAACCTACTGTCAGTAAAGAAATTAACACAACAGATGAACTGCTGCATGATTTTCTTATCTGATGCTTGCTATTTGCAGGACCTTTTGTCTTGGAAGACGATTGGGAAGGGTGAAGCATGGTGTGGCTTGTATCGACTCATACTTCAGAATGTCTCACCTACAGCTTTGATGACCACCCTATCAGCTTTAAATCTTAGAAAAACTATTGTTGCAACCTCTGTTATTAACTCTGATGTTCAGCCACACTTATGGCATTACCGTTTAGGACACATCTCAGATTCTAGAATGCAACTCATTTCAGATAATTATGTTACCTCTCATTATAAGAAAACCAGCAGAGCTCCAAGTCTTATATGTCCATTGGCAAAGCAACACAAGAGTCCTTTTCCTATGAGCACACATAGAACTAAACAATTCTTTGAAATCATCCATTGTGACATATGGGGTCCCTGCTCCACCACAGCTCACGATGGATCTAGATATTTTCTTTCTATAGTAGATGATTATTCACGAGCTGTCTGGGTATATATGCTAAAGAGAAAATCTGATGTTGGAAATTCTATCAAAGCATACATTCAAATGATAGAAAATCAGTTTCAAACCTCAGTTAAAATCTTAAGAAGTGATAATGGACCTGAATTTAAACAAACTGAATTCTACAATCTAAAAGGAATCATTCACCAAAAGAGTTGTGTTGAAACCCCTCAACAAAATGGGGTTGTTGAGAGAAAACATCAACATTTAATGAATATTGCAAGAGCATTGAAATACCAGTCAGGACTCTCTTTATTCTATTGGAATGAGTTCATCCTAACAGCCACATACTTGATAAATAGAACTCCCACACCTTTGTTAAAAAACAAAACTCCTTTTGAAATGTTATTTCAGTCCACACCTACCTATTCACATCTTAGAATCTTTGGATGTCTCTGCTATGCTTCCACATTAACACAAGGGAGAAGAAAGTTTGATCCTAAAGGGCGCCAATGTATCTTCTTGGGTTACCCTTTTGGGGTGAAAGGATACAAGGTCATGGATCTGCAAACAAAAACTATTTTTATATCCAGAGATGTCACATTTCATGAAGGCTATTTCCCTTACAAACAGGCTGCCAAACCTATTGATGAATCTCAGCTTGTCTTCACCAAACCTATTCCAGAAACCACCAATTGTATACCTGAATCAAAGCCAGATGACATCCCTCCATCACCTGGATCACACTTATCTGATCAGGAGATATCCAGTAATCCTGCACCTGATGAAGCTCTTCTAACACCACCTAATGAAGACCTCCAAACATCACCACCATCACCTATGATTCGAAAATCTACCAGGGTCAAAAAGGCTCCTCAATACCTGCAAGATTTTCATTGTCATCAGGCCACATCAGCTCAATCAATCCAATCCTCTCTCAAGGCAAAGTTTCTGGACTCAGCAGGTAAGGCCTTCCCACTCTCCAATACTATTTCATACCATAAGTTATCAACTAAATTCAAGGCTTTCTCAACCTCTATTTGTACACACACTGAGCCTAGTACCTATCATCAAGCTGTGACTGATTCTAATTGGTGCAAGGCAATGAATTCTGAATTAGAAGCACTTGAGTTGAATGGAACCTGGACTCTCACTGATCTTCCACCAGACAAAACTGCGATTGGATGCAGATGGGTATATAAACTGAAATATAATTCAGATGGTAGTGTTGAAAGGCACAAGGCAAGACTTGTGGCAAAAGGATATACGCAAAGAGAAGGAATAGACTATGGTGAGACCTTCTCACCTGTAGCAAAACTGGTAACTGTTCGATGCCTACTAGCCGTAGCATCAATTCGAAACTGGCACCTAAAACAGTTTGATGTAAGTAATGCCTTTTTACATGGAGTATTACATGAAGAAGTATATATGCAAAAACCTCCTGGCTATACTAAAGGAAACCCCAATCAGGTTTGCAAGTTATTAAAGAGCATTTATGGCTTGAAACAAGCCTCAAGGCAATGGTATTCTACCTTTTCTACAGCACTCATACAATTTGGCTTCACTCAATCTAAAGCTGATTATAGTCTTTTTACTATGGCAACAAATTGTTCTTTTACAGCCTTACTTGTATATGTAGACGACATTGTTATAACAGGCTCAAATTTGGAACAAATAGACATAGTTCAAAAATTTCTCAACAGCAAATTCAAGATCAAGGCATTAGGTAATTTGAAATATTTTCTCGGCATTGAAGTTGCAAGGTCAAGCAAAGGAATTGTGATCTCCCAACGCAAATATACCTTAGACTTATTGGCTGATTCAGGACTACTTGGGGCTAAACCAGTTCGGTTACCTATGGATCAGAATCTAAAGTTGAGAAGGAATATAGGAAAGGCTCTGCCAGATCCCACCGTTTACAGAAAATTGATTGGAAAATTGATGTATTTGTCGTTAACCAGACCAGATATATGCTATGCTATTCAGAATCTCAGTCAATACATGGAAGCCCCCTCTTTTACACACCTAGCAGCAGCTCATAAAGTGATCAGATACCTCAAGTTAGCACCAGGACAAGGCCTCATATTTCCTTCCTCATCTTCACTAACTCTTCAAGCATTCTGTGATTCTGATTGGGCTGCCTGCCCTGATTCACGAAGATCTGTCACTGGCTATTGCATTCTCCTTGGGGATTCACTAGTATCTTGGAAATCAAAAAAGCAAAGTGTGGTGTCTCGATCATCTGCTGAATCAGAATACCGTTCAATGGCCAGCACCTGCTGTGAAATTACATGGCTGAAATACATACTGGAAGATCTCCAAGTCCATCATCCTCAACCAGTTACCTTGTATTGTGACAACCAAGCAGCATTGCACATTGCTTCCAATCCAGTATTTCATGAAAGGACTAAACATATCGAACTAGACTGTCACCTAATTAGAGACCATATTGAAGCTGGACATATCTCCACATCCTACATTCATACTCAGTTGCAGCTTGCAGATATATTCACCAAAGCTCTCTCTTCTATCACTTTGAGGTCTCATTTATCCAAGATGGGAATAAAAGACATCTATTCTCCATCTTGAGGGGGGCTGTTAAAATGGAGAACTTATCAGCTGCATTGTTATCAACTCGGCTTGAGCAACACTTTTGATTATCAGATGAATAAGGCAGCACACTTATCAAATGCAGGTGTCATGCCAGCTGTATAATTGCACATGGTTAGGTAGAATAAGATTCTTTTTGTTATGTAGTTTGTTAGGATGATTCTTTACTCTTCTACCCTCATTGTACCCTTATATATGTGGCTCTCGTGCTCAGTTTACATATGAAGAATATTTCCTGATTCAATTCAATTATCAGTCATCTTCATCTTCAATTTCTTACACCATCTCTCCCAGGGTAACTAGTTTCTTTACAAACCTCTTTTTTTGCTTACAATTGGAGATTATCGATCAACGCATCAAATGAATTTCCAATATGAATATCCCTCTCAGCGTCACAGTTTGTAGAGAATCTATTTGTAACATGGATTTATTCTTACCAACAGTAGTAAAATTTTCAAAGTTGTTTCCTTTTTATTACATATGGGTCCCACGTGGATCCCACCACAAATGTGAGAGGATGTCAACAAATGTGTCAAATTTATTGTGGCAAAATGGTTTAATCCTTTCTATATCAACTCTTTCCGTTTCCACATTAGTAGGGATATTTGGATTAGATTTACTCACCGTAGGAGACTGGATAGTAACTATCTGCTCAGGGTTGCGTTCACAATCTGTTCAATGATATGTTGTTCATCTTCCTTCTGAACCATGTTTTGTAAAACTTGTTCAATGACAGGTTGTTCATCCTCCTTTTGAATCACGTCCTGTTGAACAGATTAAATATTCGCAAGGATTTCATTACCCTTGGAAGACTCTTTACTTTTTTTTTATCATTTCCACTGGTTGGCAAAATTACGGTTGTGCAAGAGGCATATTCAAACCAACCTCAGGTTGGCAACCTGTTTACTGACCGTCCCACTTACCCGGTTGCAATTAACCACATCATGACCATATAACCTGTAGTTTACACAGTACTTTGGGGTTCCTTCATAATTAATTCTTTGCCAGAATCCTGAACCAGATTCAATACTTGTGCCAATCCAAATATCATACTCGAGCTTCTTTGTAAGATCCATCTTCACATAAACCCATGCATAACTAGGTCGTCTGAAAGTTATAATAGGCAAATCAGCATTCAGAAATCTTCCCATTGGCTTCACTATTTCCTTCCAAGTATGATGGGATGCAATAGTTTAATGGTAGAAATGAAAACCAAATCCAGATTGGAGCCATTGGAGATTTCTCGTTGGCTTTAAAATCTCTTGACCATTTAAACAAATGAAATATGGATCCTTCCACCGTATGGATATCGCATGCGTTATTAAGATCCTTTTCATTTTGAAGTTTAATTATCATACATCGTCAATCTATAAAACAAACAATCAGAACACTTGAAAGACTCCACTTGTTGCTAATATGATGGTGGAGGACGTCCATTCTTGGTCGAGATTTTGAGAACTTTGCGGTAAGGGAGCAGAGCTTCTGACCATTGTAGTTCGAAAGGAGAGAAAATGACAACATGTTTTCCTTCCTTGAATTTTGGTTGTCTCTAGGAGACTAATACATCTTCAACTAGGATCATTGATAAATCGTGATGGATAAGTGTGGAAGAAACGATAGCTACATAGGATATCGGAGCATTTGGAGATGAAACCAAAGTAGTAGTTGATGAAGGTGTTGACATGCAAAAATTAGGTCCAATTAAATGGTCCAAAGAATGAAGCCCAGTTAGGAAATTCGAAGGATGGGCCCAAATGAGACCTTGTAAAAATCAAAGACGAAGTTATGTAGTGGAGGCCCACCATAGTTCAAGCCTGCGAGACGCCCAAGATCTAGGTGAGTATGGTGTCTCCTTGTTATTCGAAGCAACGGTTATTGAAACAGTTAATTAGTAATCTTATCACATTCCACAATTCAAGAATCTATGTTGCAAACAGTTAAATGATGGGAGTCATTGTTACAACCCATGTCATTTTAGTAAAAAGTCAAGTTTGAATTGTCAAAATCAAAGTCAAATAGGACTTTATTGGAATAAAACATTTGGTTGAGACTCAATTTATTATTGAAGATATATGAGGGTTAAGATGNTTATTCTTGTTAAATTTCAATTACTTTGCAAATTCAGTGTGCTTGTGCCCCTTGGAGGCATTTCGCTTCTTGCAAATTGTAATCTTCTAAATAAAGCACCCCTAGTTGGGACTTTGCCTCGAGAGGTTGTTGTTCCTTACACAATCGTCTGAACTTTCTTTTAATTGTTAGCGATGCTTGATTTCTACACGAAACAATTTAGAACGCCCAGTGGGACCTTTGGTGTTTGAAGATACTAAAAGTGAAGCAATATGCCTCATAAAAACTCTGATAAAGAGCCAGTAAGCCAACGAATAGTCAAGTCTGTGATTGAACGATATGAGGAGCAGCAAAGTACTCCACGATCGGAAGGATAGAGTCAAAGTCGATACGAGCCAATGATAGAATTGAGTTCTCGAACCATACGTACATTGCTTGATGAACTCACACAAGATGTCGTTGAACAGGTAAATTTACAAAACGTTCATAATATGGAAATGTTTACTCAAAATGAAAATGTACATTATGACAACATGGTCAAACAACTAAACACTTCGAATGAAATCAGAATAAGCTAGTGGGCCAAATTTGTCAACTAGTTATGCCAAGTATAGGGAATCACTTTCAAGATAGGACGATTGTGGGACATAGTTCCCCAATCCTAGGTTCGAATCAAGGAATAGAACTACCTTTTGGGCCATCTACTTCAAACTAGAGGGTAGTGGAATGGCAAATTTGAAAAGTGGTAATGGAGTGTCAAACCTGTAGGGTAACACAAATGCAAGAGACAATGTCCAAACCAATTGACAGAACACCCCGCGTGTTAATGATGGCGGAAATACTCAGGCTAACGGTAATAATGGTTCAAATAATGGCGTTTTTGCCACAAACTAAGGATCAAACATTAGGCCTCAAGCAATTCCACTAATAAATCAACATATAGGAGTTCCATATGATCCGACGTTGTGTTCAGGAATCAAATTATGGAAATAGTACAGGATCAAATGACTTTTGGGATACGTCTTTTTATTTGGCCGACTTACACAAAGCCATATCCTGATTGGATAGATCAAGCATATCCATGGCCTAAAGGGTACAAAGTACCAGAGTTTTCATTATTTACCAGTCTGGGAGAAGTTTCTACTCTAGAACATATAGGGCGATTCATACTGCAATGTAGTGAAGTAACTGATTATCACAAAATGAGACTATTTCCTAGTTTGTTAACAGAAGTAACTTTCTCATAGTTCATTAATTTACCAGCAAATTCTGTCTAAACATGGCAACAACTAGAACAATGGTTCCACACTCAGGTTTACAAAACTCAATCCGAAGTTACTTTGGCTGACTTGGCGAATTTACGTCAAATGCTAAACAAATGGGCAGAAGGTTTCCTTAAGATGTTTAAGACAGCAAGGAGCAAATGTTTTGTACCTCTGCTCGAAAAAGAATTCGTTAAAATCATTCAAAGTCGTTTGAGTTTTGATTTAAAAAAGAAATTCCAAGACAGAGAATTTTCTGACCTTTTTCAGTTGAGTGCTAACGGATTAGATATGAACGTTTAATAAGAGAAGAAGAACAAATGAAAAACTCTAGCAAATGAACTTATTATAGAGATCCAAATTTTGATAATCATGCTATTAATGACGAATATTACGATCATTCGGAAATATGTTTGGTCGAGTTGATTAAGGGAAATGCTTATACTTGTCCTATAATGGCCAAATTAGAACATCGAGCAAGAATGAGCTTATAAAAAATGAAAACAAAAAGGTTAGGATATTCTCATTTGATGTGACTAAAGCTGACCTTATATTCGATAAATTGTATAAGGATAAGCAGATAAACTTGAGCGACAAGCATAAATTGCCAGACTCTGAACAAGGTAAGGGTAAAAAATATTGTAAATGGTACAATGCATGGTCACATATGACTAATAATTGTCTGATTTTTCGTCATGTGTTACATGACGCCATTGAGTCAGGGCAAATCACATTTGAAACTAAGAAAAAAATGGCAATGGATGAAAATCATTTTCCACAGCCACTTGGGGTGAATATGATGACAACTGGTTTCAAAAATAAGTTCCCAAAATTTAAGTTGGTCGTAGAAGATTCTGAGTCACATCCCACTATTTTTGAACGTATTAAAGGAAGAGAGTATAGAAAAGACAAAGGTATCTTGTGTGCTAAATGCATGGAAGAAGTGAATGAAAATATAAAAAGATTAGGAACGTGGCAATATCACCATCATCCTAATATTATTATAAATTTCCAGCCCGGTGGAGGACGGGGTATGTCATTTTATGGGAAATAGCCCTTTGAGATGCAATTCAGATCGATAAACAATGGGAGAACATCCAGGCCGCAACCTCGCCAACCAAATGTATGGTATTCATTCCAGTATAATGCAGGAAGGGTCGTACCCTTTAACGAAATGATCAGAACCCAACAAAGGCGTTTTCAACGGAGCTATGGACGAATGATGAGGCAACAGCAGGGATCGTCATGTCCTAAGGCACCTAAATTGCTTGAGGTGACTAACAAGAATGTTCTTAAAGATAATAAAGAGGCTAGTATGGGCGAATCAATGGAAGAGTTACCAAAAAGTTCTTATGGGAAATCAAAATTTGAGCGTGAAAAAAAAAAGATAAAGAAGATTCAGGGCGACCCCTCACTATTCAATTCAGTACAATACCTCCTGCTATGGCTAATAATTATTTACTAGCCAATGAATTCAAAAGTAAGGAAAATGAAGAGGAGAAAAGGGAAGATAATGAGGAAGAAGCGTATGTGCTGGAATGTGAAGAAGGCCAAACATATCAAGAGGTATACGATGAAGAAAATGATGATGGTATGACTGACATTGAAGAGGAAATTTATATAGAAGCAGAGAGAAAAAGAAGGAGAGTGTCGCGCAACAATTTATTGAAGCAATTGCATTAGGAAGGTGTCCGCGAGGTGGATTTGTTGGACGAACGATCTTGACGTTCTTTTGACTACTATGTATTATATGGGACGAACAAGAGAAAGGTGAGAGTGTCTCGCCTTGAAAAATATGAGTCACCTCCAAGGATATTACCTCTCCCTATAGGTTAGATAACCAAAGAAAAAGCATTAAAAGAAAGTAAAGAGGAAATCCAAGAAGCAGAAACTCAATGTGAAATATTGCACGTGGACTTGTTACAAGGAAATAATTAAACGGAGGATAAACATGAAGTGGAAATAGATGCAGTTGAAAAAGTCATCTTTAAAAGACCAACTATGAAATTAACCAAGCACTTGAGGCCATTGTACGTGATGGCCTTAGTCAATGGTATACTTGTAGCAAAAGTGCTCATCGACAATAGAGTAGCCATAAATACCATCCCGTCCAGAATGATGAGAAAATTTGCAAAGACAGAAAGCGATATGATCCCAATAGAAGTTATTCTCACAAGTTTCAATTGGGAAGCAACTTCACCTAAAGGGGTGATGCCACTTGACATAACTATGAGAACNAAGGAAATTATGGACCTGTCAGGATATTTCAAGACGGGGAAGAGACTCAAATTGTCACACAGAGCGAAGAGCAATTTTCAATAGATGCACTTAATGAAATGTTCAATCAAATAAGTCCAAATTTAGTGGCCCTTGAAGAGCCAGTAATTGGAAAAACGATAATCAAGGAATTCTAATGAGTTGTCAGCAACAAGAAAATATGGTAGATAATCAAGCTTTCAAAGCCAAATTAATGACTTTCAATAAGGAATGTAAAGAGAAGACAAAAGAAGAAGTATCATTAAAGACAATGAGAAACAAATTAGTAGTGTTCGAATTGGAGCAGAATATTGGCCGAGAAGTCAACAGAATGGATTGCTTAGAAGAGGAAGTGCCTACAAGGAACCTAGACGATGAAGTAATAAGGCTCACAAAGCCTGGACATGCTCAAGTATAAGACCCTTCGATAAAGGTGAATATTGGCAACGAAGGGGAAAATCGCCCAACATTTGTCAGTCAGACGCTTGGTTAAGAGGTAAGTAATAAATTAATCGCTTTATTAAAGGAATACAAGGATTGTTTTGCTTGGGAATATGAACACATGCTTGGTTTAGATAAAAGTTTGGTAAAACATAGGTTACCAACTAAGTCAAATTTTAAACCTCATAAACAACCTCCAAATGTATTGCTTGAGATAAAGAAAGAAATAGAGCGTTGTTAAAGGCGGGTTTTATTGGAACAACTAGATATGTTGAGTGGTTATCTAATATCATGCCGGTGTTAAAAAATAATAGTAATATTATGGTGTGCATAGATTTTAGAAATTTAAACTTAGTAACGCTCAAAGATGAATATCACATGCCTTCAGTGGATTCTTTAGTAGGTTCAACTGATGGGCATATAATATATTCTTTTATGGATGAATATTCAGGATATAACCAAATTTACATAGCTAAAGAAGATGTACATAAAACTGCTTTTAGGTGCCCTGTGGCTTTAGGATGCCTTGAATGAATAGTTATGTATTTCGGCCTGAAAAATATAGGGGCAACTTATCAAAGGGCAATGAACCTAATTTTTCACGACATGATAGGCAAATTTGTTGAAGTGTATGTGATGACATAGTGGTCAAATCTATTAAAGAGGAAGACCATTTGGAACAATTAAAATGCTCATTTGAGTGAATGAGGTAATACAAACTAAAATTGAATCATTTGAAATGTGCATTTGGTGTCCTTGATTTTTTAGTTCACAAAAGAGGAATTGAACTCGAAAAAAATAAAGCGAAGGCGATTTTTGAGGCCAAACCACCTGGTAACAAGAAAGAATTGCAAATGTTTCTAGGCCAAGTAAATGTTTTGAGACGTTTTATCTCTAATTATGCAGGGCGAACAAAAATTTTTTCGCCTCTTTTAAAGCTGAAAAATCAGGACGAATTCGTCTGGAAGGAAGAACATCAAAACGCTTTTGATAGTCTGAAGACATATTTGTCAAGTCTACCAGTGTCAGTATTGCCTATCCAAAGATGGCCAATGAAGGTATATTTATCGGCTGAACAAGAATCGATAGCCGAAATGGTCGCACAAGAAGACCAATTTGGTGAAGAAAGAGCGATTTATTATTTGAGTAGATAGTTAACGAAATGTGAATGTAATTACTCTACTATTGAAAAGTTATGTCTTGCTTTATATTTCACACGTACAAAACTAAGGGCTTATTTACGGCCTGTAATTGTTTACTTAGTTTCTAAAGTAAATTTAGCTAAATTTATGTTTTCTCACCCTATTTTACACCAAAGGATAGGCCTTTAAACTTTGACATTGTCGGAGTTTGAAATACAATATATACCCCAAAAGGCAGTTAAAAATTAAGCGTTGGCTAACTTTTTAGCCTATCATCCATGGCTTGACATGCCTAAATAAATTGAATTGGAAATTGATTCTTTTGAATTAAAACCTTGGGTTTTATACTCTGACGGATTTCTGGATGTGCAGGGATAGGAATAGTTTTAATAAATTTTTTAGGAATTTATTATAAGTTTGCTTTCACTTTGGATAGATGTGTATCAATAATCAAGCTGAATACGAAGCATTGACTGTAGGTTTAGAGCTATTAATAGAGTTGGGAATAAAGAATGTAATTATTATGAACGATTCCCAACTAGTAATTTACCAATTGATTGGTGATTTTAAATGCCAAAATGATTCTGTCATAAGTCAATATGAAATCACACAAGAATTATTGGAAGAATTTGATCAAGTGGAGTTTCAATACGTTAACAGGATGTATAACGATTTAGCAAATGAATTAGCCCAAATGGCTTCGGGCTATTCAAAGGTGCTAAATTTAGAATTCACTTGTGAATATGGAGTAATATTGCCCGTAGTACAATGGAGGGCGAGAATGATTGATGTTCATCGCATAAAAATGGAGATGCAATAGATTGGAGGGCAGGAATAAAAAGATTCTTGAAACAACCTGACAAAAAGAGTAATAGAAAAATGAAGCTACGCTCATTAAATTACATACTAATAGATGAGGAGTTATTCAAGAAACTCTCAGATGGTATGTTATTGAAATGTGTGAGTTCGCAAGAGGCTAAAACAATCATAGATGAAAGAATATGTGGAGCCCATTAGGCTGGCCAAAGAATGAGATGGTTAATTATTAGAAGTGGATACTTTTGACCCAAAATGGGAGAATCGTGCGTTCAATACGCAAAAATTTATTTAGCATGTCAAAAGCATGGTCCAATACAAAGAGTGCCAGCAAGAGAAATGACACCCATTATTAAACATTGGCCATTTAAAGGTTGGGAGATAGATTTGATAGGGAAGATTTATCCCCCGTCATCCAAGCAACATACGTTTATAATAGTTGCAACAGATTTCTTCACTAAATGGATAGAAATAATACCTTTAAAAGAGATTTCTCAGAAAAATATTATATACTTTATTCGTGACCACATTATTTATAAATTTGGGATACCACAAACTCTAATGATGGATTACAGAACTTCTTTAAATATAGATCAAGTGAAGGAATTCTTGAGCAAGTTTGGAGTTCATCTAGTAAACTTCACGCCTTATTACGGTCAATCTAATGGACAGACAGAATCTTCTAATAAGATTCTAAAAAATTGGCATAAATGTTGAAGTAAAACTTTATGGGCTTACAGGACGTCACCACGTTCAAGTACCAAAGTAACTCATTTTCAACTTACTTATGGACAAGAGGCTATGTTGCCTATGGAAATCAATGTACAGTCGATTAAAATAGGCTTATAAAATAAATTAAGTGAAGACGAGTATGCAAAATCACTAGCGCAAAATTTATTGGAATTGGACGAGTTAAAGTTGGACGTCCTAGACAGATTGCAGGTTCAAAAACGTAAAATGGCTAAGTTCTATAATAAAAAAGTTATAGTCAAGTCTTTTAGCTTGGATGATTTGGTTTGGAAGACGATACTCCCTTTGGATAGCAAAGATCCAAAGTATGGTAAATTGTCACCCAATTGGGAAGGACTATATAAAGTGAAAAGTGCATTGCCTAATGGAACTTATCATTTGGAAGATTTAGATGGCACAAAGCATATGAGGTTTAGTAATGGTAAATATTTAAGAAATATGTTCCTTCCATATAGGAAAGTGAACAAATAGAAGAAAATTATATGTATAAGTAAAATCAAGATGATGGGCACACACCTGTCGTTAAAACAAATAAAGTGAGTTGGAAAAATAAAATAAGAGCGAAGTACTTTTAAATAGAATCTTTCATTATCAAATATTGTTTACAAACCAAGAGGTACAAAATCTAAATGTTATATAAGTCGTAGTTGGAAGTAGGTTATCATTTAAAGGAAAATGCAAGCATTTAGTATTTTCATTACAGTGAACAAAGTAAAGATGAAAGATAAAACAAAGGCTACCTCATCATGAGCTTGGGAATAATGGGGCACATCACTGGTTGATCCGACCACTTGTGGGGATTTTCCTTTATCTGAACGAGCAAACTCTTCCACAATGGGTAGATCTATGAGTATCTCTGCAAGAATCAAGTGATAATGAGTTAAAGGTAAATAACACAAAGTCCCTTCATTAGATGACTAAGACGAAGAAGCCTTAGTGGAAGGCGGTGGAACAAGAATCGGTAAAGGCGGAGTCTTCAAAGGAGAAGTTGAGCTTTTCTAAAAAATTCAAGTAAAGCATTAACATATAAGGAATTTTTCATGAATAAACAAACTCAAATACCTTCTTCCTAACGATGAGAGAGGCATCATCATTGTCATCGGGTAAACCCGACGAAGCTGAAGCTGGCCGTTTACAACTGGAAATAACTTTAGCTGTTCCAATTTGAGTAAGTGTGGAACTAGATGGAGAAGGATTCATTACAGGGTGTTTAATATGAGTATGTGGGGATTTCAAAGGAGGAGTAGGATTCCTGACAAATATAGGAATGGCAGGAACAGGAGAAACGAAAGAAGTTCCTCGCCTCTCCAGAGTTGGTCAAAGAGAGTGTGAATAACAAAAGTGGGGTTAAAAGGGGCTAAGGAGAAACCATTTGTCAAAAGGGTATTGTGAGCATCAATGGCCTGTGCCTCTGTTTTATTGATGGTGTGAAAATGTTCTGTCAAACTCTTGGAAAAATAGGGAGGAACATGCCACATTTGGCCAAAACCAAGCTGACAGGCAACAAATTGGGGAGCATATATCTCAACCCTTGCCTTAGCATTTGTTCCAATTAAGATTTCATGGAACAACTCTTTCCCAATCAAATATTGAGCCCAAACGGCCCAAAAGCTGCTCACATCATCGTTAGTAGAAGGAAGTTGCACGTAAATTGGAACTGAGTGAACAGAGAAAGGAAAAAAAGGTAGAGATTGAATTTAAGTTATAAAAGAATGTGAAAACGTCCATATTGGATATATTAACAGGGGTCAATTGGTTGATGACTAGCATGTAACAACTGACCAACCTAGGAGGAGCTGTGAAGCACCAAGTTGTGGAAATATGCTCTCAACCACAATTGAGCAAGCCAAAGAAGCCAGCTGCCAGTAGGAGATGCGCCATTCCTCAACTGGAATTGAAGGGAAGTCATACCTTTATAAAAGGCAGCTAAGAATAATAAACAAAGATTTAGAGACCTATCACACGTTAATTCATGTGCTATGGGCAAATAAGTCATAAAAGTCTTAACATTGGGTACAAAAAGAACATATTTATAAAGCCAAACTTGAAGAAAGGCAACACACTCAGCATGGGTAGGTTCAGCACTAGAATTGTTATAAAGTTCTTGCATGCCCGAATAAAAATCAGTGTATCTCTTATCAAATTTTGGGGCAGCAGTAGTAACCAAAATGGCAGGAGAAATGCTGTCGCCTAGGGACGGAAGATTAACTAAGGCTCCAACATCCTTCAGAGTAATGAACATTGGGCCAAGTGGGAAGATAAAAGTATTATATTCAGAAGACCAAAAGCTCAAAGCAATAGGAAAAAGTACAGGATCATAGATTGGGGGATGGAGAACGATTTATAATAAATCAGAAATCCCAGCACGATAACAAATTGACTTAGTAGGGCCATGATTTGTCATACATGCATGGCAAATGAGGAAAGTAGTATCAATTTTGGGCCAAGTGAGAATACATTTTTCATTGATTGGCTTCAGTGGAAAATGGTTCAGAAAAGGAGAATCTTGAGTGCAATGGAACAATTGGCCCACCGCTACTTGCCTAACAGAATCAGCATCATTAAATGATGGGCCAGGTAGAACTCGTGGAGATCAGGATTGGCTGGTGAAAGGGAAGCTGGTTTATATACTATTTGGTAAGAAGCTCTTGGATGTCTTCAAAACTAAGGGAGTTGTCTGAAGAGCTCTTTCAAGTCGCCATTTACTATAAAATATAATCTTCTCGAGGGTTTTGGGAGTGGAAGTATTTGAAGCGAGAAGATGAACAGTGGTCTTTATAGGTAAAAAGAAATGTGACGACGCAGAACGTGGGTATAATGGGGCGATGAAGTGCCGTGTTCTTTGGTTTATAGGAGTTGTGTGATATTGCACTTTCGGGACGCAGAAGGTCACTGCCAAGAGAAATAATGATTGGGATTCTCCACCCTTTTGGATTTCAAGCATCACGGGAAAATATAAAGGATAAATATGGTATAAAATTAATAATTGATATTAATTTTTCCATATTGGGGGTAATTGTTGACATGCAAAAATGAGGCTCAATTAAATGGTCCAAAAAATGAACCCCAGTTAGGAAATTCGAAGGATGGGCCCAAACGAGACCATGAAAAACCCAAGACAGAATTATGTAGTGGAGGCCCACCATCGCTCAAGCCTGCGAGATACCCAAGATCTGGGCGAGTACGGTGTCTCCTTGTCATTTGAAGCAACGGTTATTGAAATAGTTAATGAGTACTCTAATCACATTCCACAATCTAAGAATCTCGGTTTCAAGCAGTTAAATGATGGGAGTAATGGCAGCAGTTAAGGGCGGTAGTTTCTTGACAAGTCATCCATTATGGAGAAAGTTGGTAGTTACAGGGCGATGGGCAGTTTTAAAATGGTTCTACAAGAAAAACTGTCAAAAGAGTATAAAAGAGAAAAGAGAACATAGAAGAAAGGACGATCAAAAAATGACTCTCAAATAGAGAATTATGTAATTTCGTTTCTTTATTCTTGTTAACTTTCAATTACTTTGCAAATTCAGTATGCTTGTGCCCCTTGGAGGCATTTCGCTTTTTGCAAATTGTAATCTTCATAAATATAACACCCTTCGTTGGGACTTTGTCTTGAGAGATTCTTGTTCCTTACACAATTGTCTGAACTTTCTTTTAATTGTTAGCAAGGTCGATTTCCACACGAAAAAGAAGGATTTGCCACAATAGTTGCAGTGGAGTATGTTCGGTAATGAGTACAAGGTCAGCCATGGCGGAGAGGCAGCCCTACGAATGGAAGGAAAAGGCGGTGAAGCTTAGTGCATGGGGGAAAAACCTAGAAGAGAGAGAGAGAGAGAGAGAGAGAGAGATAACAAAAAAGGTCCTCATTTGATTCTAAAATTACATGAATAATTTTAAAGTCTACATTAAACTATACGATAAATTATCATTTAAACTTTAGACATAATCGATTCAAATAGATTAGGAACAACCCTAAATTGCTTTAAGTAATACTAGGTTGTCCTGTTTTGATATGACTACTTGTTAAGGGATAAAATCTTATATCGAATAAAGATGAAAATATAAACCAATTTATAAGGGGTTTGGAATACTCTTCTTAATAAGGTTTACATTTTAAGAGTTATCTCAAGTCTTAATACTGCCTAGTCTTATCTCGAGATATGTGACATCAAGAGGAAATCATATCAAAGGTTATTTGATAAAGCAAATTATAAAAGTTCTAATAAATTTTCATAAACATTGATGAAATTGGTTGTTGAAATGTTAATAAAAATTGTGAATCTCTTAAAATATGTGGTTAAAATAAAATTTTGACTTTGAACTCAACTTTTTAAGCTTTGCCAAACAAGTGCTAAAATATTTTACGATCATTGAACCAAATTATCGTTTCATACGAAATTCAATTGATTAAACTTCAACATTTGGCTCGCTAGCATTTATTGAAATAAGAATAGGACAACTAGGTAGTTCATATAAAACGATTGACTCAATCAAGTCGCATGTAAAACAATTATTTCGTCCAATTGCTAAACAATCATCTTTTTTTTTTAATCATGCTATGATAAAATTTTAATAAGATAATTAATACATAGATTTCTCAAAAGTCTATGAGTTACGATGTTATTCATCTTAATCCATAGCTCCATTGGTGAAATGGAGACCGAACTTGAGACGTGCAAGTGGATGCGGTCCTAGGGATGTGGCGCGTGGGGTCGACGGAGGTCGATGGTTTCGGGTGGTGATTCTGGCCTCGCGTCTATTAGTACGTGGACATGATTCTCGAGATGATTTCTTCAAGTAGAATATTTCTAACATGATTTTTAACGATTTGGTGCTGTTAGTTTTCTAACGATTTTGCCCTTTGTGCATGCGGGATTCGATCATGGTTGATTGATTCCCGCAGTTGCTGGAGACTTTAGGGCGGTGGCCTAAAGCAGCAAATTTGCATCTCTCGTTATTTACGAAACAGATTGGTCGCTCTGGTATATTGACTTATTCTAATTTAAACTTCAGTGTTAGCGCATCATTATGTGGGTAATTTTAGGATTGGGGTTATCGTATAGGGTAACTATTGCTTGTGTTAGTAATTTAGGAATTACATGCTCTATTTGAAGTGTTGGATTTTATTGCAAGTTGATAATTTCTTCTATGTTTAATTACTTGCATTGCATGAGAATTTGAATTTTTGTCGACAAACCTTCATGTCGCATTGATTATTCTGTTAGAATACCTAGACTTGACCCGTTTGAACACTCTCTAGATACTGAGATCTCGAGTCTCAAGAAATAGAACGGTGTATACTGTAGTTTTAGGATTATTTTGTTTGACATATATATGCACTTTAGTTGTTTTAATATCTTCACATTTTGAAATTGAAATTTTCAATGGAAAATGGAACTTTTCAATTTGACAATAAAAGATGAAGAAGATTTTAGTTCAACAAAATTCAAAAGTCATAGATGGCAAATTTCCTACAAATTTGACGGAATCACAAAAAGAAAAATATGATGAATTTACTTACACTTCAATTATTTTACACATATCTGACACTATTTTGAGAAAAAATGAAAATTTTGATTCTACAAAAGAAATTTGAAAAAAATTAGACTTATATTTATTTAATTCTACTCCTAATAAGTTGTATTTGCTTGAAAGACTTTTCAATTTTAAAATAGATCATTCAAAGGATCTTGGTGAAAATTTAGATGCTTTTAACAAATTGGTTCAAAATATTGTTAATTGTAATGAAAAAGTGTTGATCCTTGACTCATATATGGAGGTTAAGAATGCGACTAAGTATAGTATAGACACCTTAACACCCAGATTGTCATTGATTCACTTAGAAGTAAGGAGATGGAATTTAAAGTTGAAAAAGATGACAAGAGGAGTGATAAGTTACATATGATGAAGAGTACAATGAAATTTAAACAAATGAATTTGGATATAGCTCAAGATAGTAGTGAATCGTGTAGTGACTCGAGTGGTGAGAGTGGTAAGAAGAAGGGCAAATGATGGGACAAGTTTAGTAGTAGATGTTGTTACAGTTGTGGTAACGCTGGATACTTTATTATAGGGTTGTCCTAAGAAGAAGGATAAGTAGAATGATAAGACGAAAGGTTATGTGAATATGGCTATAGGGTCGAGTGATGATCCTAATGAGGTTTATTGAGAATAAGCCTATTTACTGCATGTGCATCTCTGTGTAATCATTTTTGCATTGTGTATGATTGCTTAATTATGTTGTATGGTCATATGTTGCATTTCAATTTGTTTGATATGTATATTTGCATGAATTTGAGAGCTATCGTGAATGGAGAGGTGATTAAATGTCTGGAATTATTTATCAATAAAGACCTTGATCAGGTGAAGTGTGAGAGAGACACTTCTATCACTTCTGTTAGGTGAAGACCAATTATCCATTTAGGTTGGAAAAAGTGATATGGTGATATAGGACTATTCCAAGAACTTAGGATCTATTGTGATTTACCAATTAGATATAAGTTGAGTTATCAGTCTAGTAAGCATGGTTTCTCGAGGTGTGAGCAACACGAAACGTGATATGATAAGTGTGGTGAGATCTTTTTCGTGGATTCATTTATGCATTTGTTGCATGTATTTTTGACCGATTACATGATTAATTTAGTGTTAATATGTTGTTCTATATGAAGGTGTTTTTGAAAATATCTGTGGGTTATCCTATGTTATACCTTCGTTGTATGATTATTTCTCCTTAATTGTTCACTGTAAATATTTTACTTTTACTTGGGTATTTTGTGACCTTAGCTGCCGGTGAGTACATCGATGAAGTATGGTTGGTATGTATTTTGAGTCCAAAACACGAGGTAAGATATGTGATTCCAATTTTATTGGTTACCTTGATTATGCAAGTATAAATTTTGTGTTTTGTTTGCTTGCAGGTTGATTGGGTATTAAGGTGGAAATTTGTTGGGTTTTGACCACTAATAAATCTTGTGCGATGATGTCAAACCGATGTTGGATAAATTAAATATCGATGCCTAAGATTGATGACCCGACCCGAAAACTATTTAGTGCCATTTGAAGCGACCTATTTTTAGTTAGAGATACTCATGGCCCGTCCCACTCAGTTGGAAGGCCTGCCAAAATTGACCCACTATCTTGTTTACTTGGCCCATGTACTGGATTGGACTTAGCCCATTCTCATACCTAAGGTTACCTATATATTGTTTCCTTGGTCTTGATGTTAACGTGTGTTTTGCCCTTCTCTCTTGAAGAAAACTGCTTCCCTCTCTTTTCTCTACTTTGTGCTCCACGGCTACCTTCTCTTCTTAGCCTTCGTGGTTGCAAAACAACTTATCTTTTGTGTCCTAAGTGGGTACAATAGAAAACAACAGGAGTGTGAAATAGTTGAAGGTTTGGGGTTGAGATTTTGGGTGGTTGATAAGGTTCAGATTAGCATATTGAGCCCGTAAATACACCTTTGTGGCCATCCTTACGCAATTTTTCATCTAGAAATTCTAGATTCATTTGCATTGCAATTTAGCCAAATACGTAGATGTCCGAGGCAAAAATATACAAATATCCCTCTAACTTACAAATCTATTTTCGAAAAGTAAAATAAATTATTTTCCCTCTCTTGCTATGTTAACCACTCAAAATACTATCGCTAATCTCTTGTACGATCTTCATCTTCTTCCTTTAGAAGGATGTTTCTAACCTAACCCAAAGTCATCTATTCGAAGAAGGCTAAACAATCTCAATCGGCGAAGGTAAAGCAACAATATCCATGATACTTTTACTGTTTTTGATTTTGGGTCCATTATTGTAAGTATTATGTCATAGGTCTAATCCACTTTGGATATAAACACTTTTAATATATAATTGATACATATTTATGGTAAGATATATTATTTAATTGAATTAATATTCTAATAAATTAAATAATAGATTTCGTATATTCAAGTGCTGGTAATTTGTTAATCACAATGAGTTGTGATTGACTAAATCTTAAATCACCTGTGGTCGTAAATAATAACAAGATAATGATATCGTTATTAAGGATAGACTATCATGTGTGGCATTTTTTTACTTATAACGTAAGTAGCTAATCTTACAAACTAAAGTGTAGCGACACTTCAATGAACACATTGATATTTTCTTATAAAGTAAAACACTAGAAACCCACGGTGAGATTCCACATGGATAATTATCTGAGTGTTAATAGTTAATCTTTAATGTTTGGTAGTTGAATTAGTCCTTCGATTTGAAGTCATCATAGTGTCTTATAGGATGAGAGTCACACTTTGGTGATGTTGGATGTTGTTCTATCGAAGGTCGCTAATATCACATCTTTCGAGTATGTCAAGAATCATATGAAGGTTGTGAGTTATCAATAGAGGATTCGTCAATCTTAGATAATAAGATATTATAATCTATATTTCATGCAGTTATGTTGATAACGAAATCATTGGTCAAGATGTACTCAAAGGTCGAAAAATAGTTTGTGACTTACATTGATATAATAGTGTGATGAAAGATATAATCGATAATTGAGATTAACACATATCAATATCTCATAATTGATAAGATTATAATTTCACGGTAAATAAACAAGTTTGATTTTGTAATACCATGTGTTTTCGTGACACATTGTTAGATGTCAATTTGGGATGATAGATGTGAATTGATGATAAATTTAAAAGGGGCATTTTAGTTTATCATTTAGATATCATGATTGGGAACCTAATGGGTCAGACATAACAGGAGAACTAGAAAAATGAGATTCACCAATTAATTAATTAGCAAGTGTTGGATAATAAATTTGTTGAGTTGCTTGCTAATTGGTCTGAGTTAATTAATGGGATTAAGTAATTCATTGACCAAATTTAATTAATTAAATAGTGGATTGGATTAAGTTTAGGAGACGGACCAAGCTCACTTGGACTTATATCAATAAACTATTAGGGCTTCAGAAAAATTGAATAAAATACAATTCATATTCTTGCTGGTACAAGAAAAGAGAAATCTTAATTCTCTCATTCTTGTTCCCTGTGTGGTTTTTCATTTGAAGATGGACAATTGGACAGTTGTGAATCGTAAATCGTGATTGTTCGTATTTGAAGATCAAAAGGAGTTTGTAGAATCTACATAATGTATAATTTTCTATTACAGTTTCTATCTAAACATAAACCAGATCCTTGGTGGGAATTGATAATTTTGTTTATTTTTCACTGTGCATGTCAAGTAAATTTCCAACAATGTGCGATTTAGCTATTTTTTCAAGTTAGGATTACCTTATTTATAATACCAGATTTTTCGATGAAAAAGTCCAGAGATTTTCATATCGTTTGATGATGTTCTTGCTAGTTTCCTTTTGTTTCCTATTGGAATGTTTGATTTGTCCATTTAAAAATGCTTGATAATGTTTTAATTTATTGGAATACTGTGTGATGTTATTCTTGACAAGCATATTTTGCGAGATACTGTTTCAAATCTTGAGCTATCCATGATACCATTCTTTTTCGTATGGGGGAAATCATTAGCATTCAAATCACATCTTAGGTCAATGGCGCCTTACAAATCTTTTTATTATAATTATCCAACTTTCCACATCTTCCACATCGTATCATCTGCACTTGCTTGCCCCTTGTTTCGATTCTCCTCTTTTTAGGCCTTCTAAGTTATCTATTCGTAGGTGGAGAGAAAATGTCAAACTCATTAAATTAGTTAATTCATATGAAAATGGACTTGATGATGTTGGATTCAATGCATATTAAATAGCCTAAGTGAAATCGAAATTCTTAATTACTTATTTTCAAAATTTCTCCACAAATTAGATTAGTGTGATTCATTTAGATTAGGTTAATATAAATTATTTATAGCGTAATCCATGGATTTGTTAACTGGATACCATATTAATTTAGATTGAAGCTAGATTTAGGATGAATTTTGATAGTAAATATTTAGCATTTGTGGGACAATATTCAGACTTATAAACCACTTTAAAGTACTAAATTGAGGAAAATATAGGAATTAAGTTTGGAGGTGAAAAATATAGATTTTATTGTAATTTAATCACCCCAACTGGAATCATATTGAAAACTATTTAGAATAAGTTTAGGATGATTTGATCCATACAAAACCAAGATCATTACTTTACTATTCATCCATTCTTATGGATGACCTAAAAGAGAGAAAGATATTGCACTAGCCGTGATACATAGGAAAAAGTTACATGATTGTAGTGTGAAGCTAATATTGAGTAATTTGACCATATTCACCACAAATGTTTAGGAGATAATCTACCAAGAAAAAATATTGCCTACAGTGTAGAATGAATACTACCGTCGAAAATCAAAAAAGATCTAAAAAACATAAGAAGGGACAAAATAAAAGAGAAAAAAGAAAAGTTAAACACATCGAAGTGCGTTGAGGTCGTAGCAAAAAAATTATAAGCATTGCCTCTATTCGAATAAGAACCAAAACAACTATAAGGGAAAATCTAGATTTTCTTGTAAGTGCTAAGGTGATATTTCGGGTCACCTCTTCCTTCATAGTCATTTTGGACAGTATGAAGCTAGAAAGGACACATGCATCCCTAATCTCCGGGGAATGTGAGGTTGTCATCTCCTGACTTTGTCAAGATGATTGTGTTATCATCTCCTGACTTTGTCAAGATGATTGTGAACCTATCAGGTTTTCGCAATCTTTCATAAATAAGAGGTAGATTTTCTTCTCCATTGAACGGGTCTACTGTAAGTTGGCCTCAGGGATGATTTTGTGAGACTTCGACCTGTGCATCTTTTTCAATAGGGTTGACGTATCTTTTATCCCTTAGATTTTAGGGCCTATCACTTTGCACATCATCTAATTCTTATCTTTGATTCTCCCAGTGACCCTAGAAGAAGCTTTGATAGGGTGTATTGGGGAGCATTTGTATGCTTTCATTTGTTGAAGGATGAGTCGGATTATAAAGTTGTATTTTATGATGCTTCTCATGTTAGCAGCCATGGCTGCCACTCTCTGGTGAAGTGAGCAGTGAACCTTCTACCTCTTCAATTGTGAGTTCAATGAATTCATTTGGGTCGGTAGGGCTTCATCCTCAGAGACCTCTCTCATCGCTCTTCGTGAGTTAGCACCACTTTCTTCACTTGAACTCATTTTGTCAAGATACCTCTTTTCTTCAAATAGGGTTTCCTTGAGTTGGTTTTCTTCAAAGCTTGTACTTTATTCCAGGAAAAATTCAAAAACTTTGCCTTTTGTAACTTTGAGGATCAAAAGGCTAGAAATAAAGAAAAACTTGACTTCTTCAAAATTTACACCTGCTCTTTATTAAAAACACTTTTTTTGAAGGGGAAGTGGATTGATTTTTCACTAGGTTTTTCTTATAGTGTATGCTCATGGTTTAAAGTATAGTTTCTCATAGACGGTGCCAATCCATTGAACTTTACATTTGGCAAGAACACACGGCCAATAGATTCCAACTATACTCTCATCCGTGTGTTGAGTTCCTACGCACTTTGAGAAAGCGTTAGACACACTTGACCTTTCCAACGCTTTCTCTAGATATGGGAGAGGCGGTCGTGGGCACTACGATGCTTAAGTGAGTCAGTGATCGAAGATATTGCTTTGGTATAGGATGGATAGTAAACGAGAGCAAAATGTATGGTTACAAGTTGAAAAGAAAAAATCAAGCCTCTGTCCATTTTATATTTGAAAGAAATTAAGTGTGAGCTTTTACAATAGAAGGAAACATGTGTAATAACTTAATCCTTGTGCCCAAACCGTTATATCATGTGCACAGTCCACTTTAGAAGAGTTTTTGTCCATTTACACCTCACAGATTTCTATTGCATCTATCACAGATCGAACCCAAGACCTCTGCCAGATATCTATTGTATCATTTGATATATATTTATAGATGTTACATGATTTCTATACAAATGAATTAGAAATAGAGAGACATACTTCTACGTATAAAGTTGACTATAAGGTTAACTAAGTATTTGTTTAGATAAAGATAATGCATGTTAAACTAGTATTTGTATAAGTTTTGGGGTCTATTACATTGCACTTCTTCCACCTCTCTTCTTTGGTTCCCTAGTGTTGTAGATTTTTTGTTCCATGATGCTTCTCATGTTAATAGTCATGGTTGCCACCTCTCTATGAGGCAAACGACGACCCTTCCACCTCTTTTATGGTGAGTTCAACAATGGTTGGTTCAGGTCGATGGGGCTTCATCCTCAAAGATCTCTCTCTCACTATTCTTCGCACAATATCCTTCACATGTACTCATTTTACCAAGACACTTCTTTTCTTCAAATGGGGGTCTTCTTGAGTTGATTTTCTTTAAAGTTTGTCATTTATTCGAGGAAAACTTCAAACACTTTACTTTTTGTAACTTTGAGGATCATAATGCTAGAAATAAAAAGTAACATGACTTTTTTTTCATAACTTTCACTTGTTCTTTATTGAAGAAGAACACTTTTTCAAAGAAAAAGTAGATTTGTTTTTGGGTAGGCTTTTGCCCATAGGACATGTTCGTGGTTTAAAGTATGGTTTCCCACATAAGGCGTCAATCTATTGACCTCTCAGAATTCAATACGAACACATGGTCAATCAATCTCTGCTCCACTCTCATCCACTTATTGAGTTCTTGCATACTTTAAGAAAGCGTTAGACATACATAGCCTTTCTCCAGAGGTGGAAGAAGCGGCCGTAAGTTCTACAACACTCAAGTCAGTTGACGATGAAAATATGTTATTTGGGTATGGGATGGACATTGAAAGAAAGCAAAAAATATATACATTTGGATTAAAGAGAGAACCAAGCGAACTTATTGTTATCTTTGGAAGACATTAAGTGTGATTTTTTATAATGGACGGCACGTGTAACGGCCTTAGCTTTTGTACCTAAATCCTCATATCATATGTAGTGTTCACATTGGGAGCATCTACCCATCTTATTCTTCATAGATTTCTATCGTATCTCTCAGGATTTGAACACAAGGCATCTGTCACACATCTATTACCGTACTTGTGTTTCGCAAGGCTTGAGGCGAACTTTGGAATTTGGGCTCTTAAATTATAAGAAGCAATTAAGTTTTTTTCATTTATAAGAGTTTTACGAAATGCAATTTGTTAACTTAAACCCAACAATAAACAATAAATAAATTAAAATATTCAAAATATTTATAATATAGTCAAATAAAAATGCGAAAATATTCTAAACGATCAATTAAATACACTAACTGAAGTCACTTAAATCACATAATAGCTAACACTAAATGAAATTTGAGTGTAAAAGGGCATTCAAATTAGTTTAAGAAAGCAATATTTAAAAGATATGATTTTTTTGTCAAACCATTGTATCAACGCATAGCATAGACCATAGTTATATATAATAGGTGAGATAGTGTGGTAGACCATTTAGAAAAAAAAAAAATAATAACAATGTCAAACAATTAAAAATAGTGAAGGAATTAAAGGGAAAAGGCAAATTCACAAGAATGATCACATAAATACATACATAATAATTAATTAACTAATGGGTATATTCATGAATCTCTCTTAAGTCATAATTCATAAATCAAAGGCAGTTGAATCAATATATACCATCATCAAATTTTAAAGAAAATCACTCCAAGAAAGCCAGGAAAAAACTTCTTGAACCTACGCCTCCTATTTTATTTGATTGAACTAAAACTATACACGTTCTATGGAGATATTGGTAGATCTTATATTGACAGATCGATCTAATTATCAATGTCAAAGAAAAGAGCATAAAAATGTGCAAAACATGTCTCGGAAAGCAAGTGAAAATTTTGAAACAAAAGGGGTGTAGAGTGCATTCAAATTGGTAGCAATATCAATACATATCCTTACTTTTGTTCCACAATGAAATAAGTATTCCTAATTCAAACCCTGCAATACCCCAAAACCATAATATTCGCACTTGACACCAAAACAGAGATCAAAAAACAAAGCAATGCAAATCCAACAAAGCAAAACAAATAATCTCACGAACAAATTTATTATTGAAAATACTTGCATGAACAACAAAACAATTTATTTATATAATTTTCCAAACTATCAACCCCCTCAGTGGCTATCTGTTTATTACATAACCATAAAATATGGAGTTTTTCAAATGAAAAAAAAAAAAAGCACGCATACAATGTAGAAACTAATAGAAATCCATGAAAATGCTTTATTTCAAAAAAATCGATTAATCTAAAAATTGTGGCATAAGCAAAAGTCATCATAAACTAATAGAAATCTAGATATAATAACAATTAATTAATTTTCGGCTTCAATCATATATATAAAATAAATATCAATAAAACAGAATGAGTAAATTAGGAAAAAAAATCAAGTAATTTAACTTTAAATGTATACAATATTGTTACTTGATTTACGATATCATTGTTGATATAGACTTTCACATTTCTCTGTATGGCATCATATTTATTAAATAATAGAAGCTGAAGAGTGGACACTGTTGAAGATAGCAAGTGCTTTCACTTTTCTTTTTGTCGGTATTTCTGTTTTTATGAAACATTATTCAGCTAGTGGCTTATTATTGATATTGACTTGACTTTCACATTTCTCTTTATGCATCATACTTATTAAACCATACTAGAAGCTAATAAGTGGACATTGTTGAAGATAACAAGTGCACTTTTCTTTTTGTCGGTTTTTCCATTTTTGGTGAAAGATTTTTTTATATTCATTTTCATTTTAATTAACAAGTGCTTAGTCCGTATTTCCGTTTTGAGTGAAGACTTAGTGAGAATTCCAATTTTTATATGTGAAAGTTGGTACAACATGCAAATCAAGGTTAAAATGGTGCTCTCTCTTCTTCTTACTTAATCACGATTCCTTTTATATGCGACGGGAATAGGTATTTTTGGCCACTTATTTCTCTATTTTCAATTAAGGTAGAGTTTATTGATAGGAAAAAGTATAAACGAAATACAAGCTTAAGAGGTGGCATATATAGCCTCACCTCTATACAAAGATAAATTATAAATAGAGAGTAAAGGGTTCTACTTAAAAAGATTTGGTAAAAAATCAAACATTAAATGAAATTAAATTATTTCAATATGCTAACCAAAACAAACTATTATTCGCAGTTTGATCTGATTTTCACACTGCTGATTAGAGATTCTCCGAGCAAAAGTTCCTCTAATCTAGAAATTGTTCAATTTATGTAATCGTAATCTCAACTGGTTGAGCCACTCAAGGTTGCTCTATTCGAAATATGTCTACATTATGAAATATATGATATTTCTGAATAACGGTTGTCTAAACTAAAATATTTCATTTATTTTAGAGGCAAAGACTAAATAATCACATATGATGTGTATGACAATTAGTTGTCAACTTAATCATCTAGGAGTTACATAAAGATGCAATTGATATTTGTATCTTATCAATTATTTAACGAAGGTTTTTGTTGAGTCCACTCAACGTCTTAATTTAGCTAATTTGGATCCTAATGGGAATATTTCTATGTTTCGCAAATTTAAGACGGTTATAAATTTGAGTTAAATAATGAGAGTAAATTAACTTAAATAAAGTTCATATTGGATTAATTGATTGCATGGTAATTTACACGTGATCGATCCTCATTGTTCTAGGTTGTGAAAAATAAAGTAGTACACTATGTAAAGAAGAATTGGACCTATGCGTCGGAAATGGAGCAAGAGTTTCAATTTCAACTATAGGAACTTATTATATACATTTGCATTCTGAATTAATTATACAATTAGAAAACTGTTATTATGCTTGATTCTTACTTTGAAAATAATTTTCATTTACTATTGATATTTAGTACACTAGCTGTTCTTTATTTCTTGATGGATTTTATTATGAAAATGAGACTATTAACAATGTAATCAGTACTCTAGAACTTTATGTAAGAGTATGACCCAATTTCCTATTGGGATTAGGATTAGGTTGGTAAATTGATAAAAAAGAATAACATTTATCTTGGTTTCGAAATCCGGTTGAAAAAATGATTAAAGTTTATCAAGGATTGGAAGTTTGATTGGTAAAAGAATTTTGGCTTGGTTTTGGAGTTTTAGTGGAGAAAAGGTTGCTACAATTTCGCAAGTTGGCCATTAGTTGTGGCTCTCGAACATCAAGGTGAAAACCTGAACAGAGAGCTAGCGCTGGGAGGGGCCAACGTTTTGGTTGAGTAGCAGAGTTGCCGTTCGCTTAGCGCTCGAGCATCTTTTTCGATTTTGACTCTTTTTTGAGTTGCATTTCATCCAAAACACTTGTAATGGGTTCCTATAAATACTCCATGTGGTGTAGGCTCTTCGTATGCTCAACATAATCATTAAGTCATTGTCGTATACATTAAAAACTTGAGAGAATTATTTAATTTAGATTTAAAGTATCAAAACTTGTAAATACAATTTTATTTTCTTGGTAAATGAAATTCTCATTTTCATCCATATAAATCTTGTATTATTGTGTGATTCATTATTTTTCATATTACTCTTATTTTCTTGTTCTTTTATTATTTGGTCCGGTTCTCAACACGGTGGTATCTGAGCCAAGTATTTTGACGGTTTCTTGGGAGGTCCAAATTGGTTATTAAAGCGAGGTTTTAACAATGTCAATTATTTCAAGGATGACAAATATAAAAATTTGAGATTCCATTTTTAGACTGCAATAGTAGATTTTCTTTGTGACAGATCAAAATATGAGTAATTCTTGCTCCATTGGACTTAGATGATGCTCTATTGGTGGTGGATCGAATGCCCGTCCGCAACAATGACTACGAAGGAAAAACAAGTTAAAGATCGAAAAGTCCTATCACAGATACATCTTCATCTTTCTAATTAAATTCTTAAAGACACGGTAAATGAGAAAAGTGACGCCAGGTTGTGGTTGAAATGGAGTAGGTTTGTATGACAAAGAGTTTGACTAGTAACTTATACTTGAAGTGGTGCTTGCATCCTCATCGCTTGACAGAAGGTAGATTTTAGAAAGATTATCCATTGAATTTCAAGGAAATTGTCGCTGATTTTGAGACCATGGAGGTCAAGTACGATAAGAGAATTTAGGATTGATATTTTTATGTTCGTTATCGCCTTCATATGTGACTTTTAGATATACTATTCTCTATCATCGAGATATTCTCACTATTGACGAGGTATATGATGCGTTTTATTTTAAGGAGAATATGGAACATCTGGTCGTGAATCTAAAGCCAAGGAAGATGATCGTGTTATTTGTGAGAAAAAGACAGGTAATCATGGAAGGAGCAGACTCAAGGATAACAATAGTGATAAAGTCTTTTGGTATTGCAATAACAAGGGGCACATAAAGACGAATTGCTATAAATGGCAGAATAGGAATAAGTTCGCTACTACAAATTAGAAAGGACAACCATGAAATTTTGGTAATGCTAGTCTTGCAGAAGAAGACAACAGTGATGGAGATCTTTTAGTGATTTCTGACAGTAACTTCAAACCTGACGAGAATTAGATTCTTGATATGACTTGTACTTTCATATGTATTCTAACCGGGATTGGTTTACATCATATGAAATAGTTACAAGGGGTTCTGTAGTGACGGGAAATAATGAGTCTTGTAAAATAGCTGGTATTGCTATGGTTAGAATCAAGATGTTTGATGGTGTTAGAACTTATGTTGTATTGACAATTTTTTAGACAAAATGATTATCATAAAAGAAAAAGATTATTATAAAAGAGTTGTAAAAGTCACAGAGACTTTTGAATGGTTGTATAGATAAAGTAGGAGTCTATGAATTCGAGTATAAAACAAGGAGAAAGAGTCGCTGGATTTACACTAGTGTGTCGCCTAGCTGATGCTCAGGCAAAAAAACAAAATCATTGTCGTCATACTGTCGCTCGAACGACACACTTGTTACTAGCCAGGGCTCAAGCGACAATGTTTTGAAAGAAACCCTAGTTCGCATTTTTCAATAATTCTATCTATCTTATACTATCCAAATATCTCATATTATAAATACTCAATGACCATTACATTTTTGGTAGCTATCGATCATTATATTACATCCTCATAATATCATTCCAAGATCAAAAAACATATCCAAACTTTGAAATTAAACCTTTGATTCTTGAGATCAATCAACCACAAGTTGGGAAAAACATCAAATTCAAATAATCTAAAACACCCACTTCCTAGATATAATCAGGAAGCTACTTTCTCAATAGCTTTAAGAGGTTGTTGAAGATTGAGGGAGCCTAGACTAGAAGCACGAGAAGAGTAAAAGAACAAAGAGTTATTGATGATCCGCAAGAGGTAGACAATTTCAGAAGATCGGGAACAGGTGTGAGTGAATCACCTTCCAGCGAGTCTTAGAGATTGCAGGAAATAGATCAGTGAGTCTAGTGAGTTTTCTAAACTAGATCATACTGTAAATTCTTATTGTTTATAGTGAAAATTATTGGTTTGGTCTCGGAGTTTTTACCCAGTTAAGGGTTTTCTCCGTCATCAGTTCTTTGTATTGTTTACATTTTTGATTTCATACAAGCCGAAAATTTAACATAGGATAGTTAATTTATGTGAACTGAATATAGAGTAATTAATTATTGTGACTTGCTGCAATATGAATCATCGATAATTTTTAATTCCACATTATTCATCTATTCACCACCTCTAGGTGATTTTAGGGTCGAACTCGTAACTTTTAAGTGGTATCGGAGCCCAAATTCGATTCCTGACCCTAGTATTTCTAGATGAGTAGTTCATTGTTTGTCCCGCCATATTTTGATGGTAGTAACTATGTCTATTGGAAAGTTAGAATGAGAACCTTCCTAAAATTGATGGATGAGCGAAGTAAATGGTTGGACTGTCCCTTCTAGCACCGTTAATGATGTTGTCACCTTCACTCCTATAGTAAATTGTCGAAGGCTAATTTAGATTAATGTAGTTGGAATAGTAAGGATTTACATGCTTTATTTATAACCGTGTCACTAGAAGAATTTAGGCGTGTATCTGTATGAGGTTGGTAAAGAGCTTTGGGATATTTTACAGTCCACTTATGAGGAGAGTAGAAAGTTTATGGTCTTCATTAGTAGGATTATAAGTGAATCCAATAAGGACAGTGAGAAGGTTTATGAGTTGATGGTGGTGAGTAATCTGAAGAAGATGAAGAACAGATTAGTGAGGCTTATCAATAATTATTTGAGGAAAGTCTTAATATTAAAAAGGTGAATAAAGCCATGCCTAAGAAGGTCAATGAACTTGAGCTAAGAGAGAAACTTGTAGTTGACCTTTAGGAGTCTATCTTGTGCTTCAATAATCTAGATACTATGAATTAATCCCTAGAGTCTAAGATTAAGGATTTTATAGGTGAACTTGAGAAGTTATCTATGAGAGTTAGTGAGCTAACCATTGAGAACGATAAATTAGAAATCCGGGTTAAGAACCTTCTGAGCGGAGTTGAACATTCCAAGTCTCAATTTATTGCATTCTCTAATGGTTCTAAAAAGCTTAATAATCTTTTAAGGTGAACAAGCCTTCTGGAAATATGAGTGATTTAGAGTATGATAATTATAATCATCATAATGTTAGCACCTCCAAGACCACATTTGTCCCTATTACTAATAATACTCAGAGAGTAGGTAATCCCATTGGACTGCAGGATGTTTTCAAATAGAAATCAATTTCAGGAACCATATAGATTTGGTCATAGATTTACTCCTACAAGTTTTATTTATTGCGAGTTGGGACACACAAGGCCTAGGTGCAATAGACTTGTGCAAAGAAGTAGAAATCATGACATATCTAGTAGAGTTGACTTTCTTAAAGGTAATAGCGTTTGTATACCTAATTGATTATGTATTTTTGATGCATGCTTATACTTAATTGTAATTCATTCATTATTGCATGCATCTTTTTTTTTTCCTTTTTAGGTAGTTTGATTTTAAAAACAAAAATTGAAAAATGAAAAAAAGGAGATTTGTTTTTTCACTACAACATAATATATGATTACTTAAACATATGTATTGTGATCATGTATAAGTTAATTGATGTGTTGTAACATCTTTTCCATTATTTTGTTTAGGTTTGTATGGATTATATAGTATAAGTTTCTTCATGTACCATCTGCATTACACAAACTATGATCTTGTAAGTGAGTCTTGATTGTGTGTATGAGATTGGGGATGACTATCATCTATTGTTAAGGTGACCTTGAATATGGATTGACCTTAATTTAGTAGACATAAATTCTATATATTCCCTTAAAAAATGTTTCATCTTATACTCTTCTTCGAAACATATGTGACTTGAGCAATTAAATTAGAGAGATTTATTATAAACTGATGTCCTATGGTCAACTGAATTGGCGTCATCAGCCCAAAACTCTTTACATGAGTCATCTTAGTCGCTTAATAGCGAAGAATCTCCACATAAGATGTGAAAATTGAAAAGAAAATGATGAGTTTAAAAAGAAAAATAGGTCATAATATGCATTCTCCGAGTCAGGATAATATATATATATGAAAAAGTGAGCTTCATTTATAGGTCATAATATGCATTCTCAGTTTGACTTTCATTATTAGAGGAATTAGTTGTACTTAACACACGTGAGTCACTTATATAATTTATTCCATTTAAATTTGAACCAAGTATGTGGGAACGATTAATGATCATTGATTATTCTTGTGCATGCTATCAATTGCATATTTGAGTTATTCTATATTGTCGATAAAGTTTCATACGTCATTTGTGACAAAAACGGGGAGATAAAATGAGATGAGATGGGCATTTTTAGTCTAATTTAACTGTATTTTAGGGAGAGTTTGTAGTAAGGGGGAGATGATCATTCAACATTTTGAATGCTTAGTGTTTCTGAGTTTTGATGTTTTGTAATATTATGTTTCAGTTGGTGTTTTAATTAACATTAGTATTACTTCTCAATCTAGCTAGGATATTCATGATGATTTGTTTCAATTGTTATATTTCAAGTATCATGTGCTTTTATACTTGGTATTTGAGTTGTTGATTTCACAAAATAGGTTTAACAAGGAATGCATGAGACAGACATTCAGTTTCAGTTTCAATTTGAGTTTGGATATATTAGTTTGTTTTTATTTCCTTGACTTGTATTGTATAGTTTTGTCACATAATATCAAAGGGGAAGATTGTTAGGACTTATGTTGTATTGGAAATTCTTTAAACAAAAGAATTATTATAAAAGAAGAGGATTTTATGTAAGAGTTTTAAAAGTCAAGGAATCTTTTGGAAGGTTGTATAAATGAACTAGTAGTATTTGGATTCGAGTGTAGAACAAGTAGAAAGAGTCGTTGAATTTGCGCCAACTTGTCGTCTAGTTGATGCTCGAGCAAAAAAAATAGATTCATTGTCGCCCTACTCTCGCTCGAGCAACACACATGTCACTAGTCTGGCACTCGAGTGATGGTGTTTTTCGAGAAACCATAGTTCACATTTTTCAAAAGTTCTATCTATCATATACCCAAATACCTCATATTATAAATACTCAATGTCCATTACATTTTTTGGTGCTGGTTGATCATTATATTATATCTTCATAACATTATTTCAAAATCCAAGAACATTCCAAACTTTGAGATTAAACATTTGATTCTTGAGATCAATCAACCACAAGTTAGGAAAAACATAAAATTCAAATAATCTAAAACACCAACTTCCTAGATATAATCATGAATGTACTTTCTCAATAGCTTTCACATGTTGTTGAAGATTGAGAAAGGTTGGACCAGAAGCATAGGAATAGTACAAGAATAAGGAGTTTTTGGTTATCCATAGGAGATAGACAATTTCAGAAGATCGGGAGCAAATGTGAAAGTACGTTCCATCGGGTCTTGGAAATTGTAGGAATTAAATCAGGATGTCTAGTGAGTTTCTATATTGGATCATACTGTAAGTTTAGTTACTAGCTTGGTCCTAAAATGTTTACCAGTGAAAGTTTTTTCTGTGTTCAATTCCTTTTGTGTTTTACATTATTGATTCATACAAGCTGACAATTCAACATATGGTAGTTAATTCACGTGAGCTGAATCTAGAGTAATTAATTATTGTGACAAAATAAATATTATTTTGTCACAAAATGCTAAAGGGAAAGATTGTTAAATCCAAATTATAATGGGCAATTTCTAAAATTGTAATTGGCAATATCTTTAGTCAAAATCATGTCCTAATTGAATTTTATTAGGTAAAGTCAAAATAAGAGTTATTGAATCTTAATTACAGCAAAAGGGTTGGAATTGATAGTATAGGTCTTGAAGGAGTTCAAGATATCCAAAAAGATCGCATATGATCATTGGAATGCAATTAGAAATCTAAAGATTGTCAAAGAACCGCACAAGTTATGCTTCAATTCTCAGTCACAACTTGCAACGTATTTTTCACATATGAAGTATTAGAATTTGGACAAGGCTAGAAGAATTTTAACCCTTTGAGTTATCTTTTTCAATGTGTTTTGAATCAGCTCAATCGGTGATCAGGAGAGAAAGTTACGATGAAAATGCTGATGACTGCACAACTACCGCTCGCCTGTCACTGACCTAGAGCTCGAGCGACACTGTTATCTGAGGAACAGTAATATTCAATTTTTAAGCTAATTTTGAGTTCATTTTCAAACACTACCCATTATAAATATACACACTATGGGACATCCAAAAGTTTGTTGAATCAGATTTATTCTATAGAGATCAAGTCTTTGATAATTCAAAACATTAAGGGGTTGTTCTCTTTGTGTTTTAGTTTTGTATTTTGAATTCATTTTGAATTTTGTGTTTTGAATGTCCATTTTGAGATTATTGAAAATGTGTTCTTTTTGTCATTTTGAAAAATTATTTTAAAAACACCAAAAATTCGTTTTGAAAATTTTGGTTTGATTATAACTGAAAACGCCCAAAACTACAATTTGTCGTTTTGGATTTTCTTTGTAAATTTTTAACTTGTTTTCAAAAAAAATCATTTTTAAAAATAAGAAATAGAACGTGTTTTCACTGTTTCGAAAAATCGAAAATAGAAAACGTCTTGAAAATGGTAAAGAGAACAAACCCTAATTGATTCCAAAATTCAACCACCCCATATTACTTGATCCATAAATTCTTTCAAAACATATTTTGTTGATCAAGTCATATTATTTTATATAAAACCACAAGATCAAAACACACAAGATCTTTTGATCGAACAATAAAACATTTTATCCAATGGAGATAAATCAATACTAGGGATCAAGAGTGTTGTAGAAGCACAAATTCAAGAGGACTAAGGTGAGGTACTAGGGTCAGGAGTAAGCAGTCCCAGAGGACTAAGGTATAAATCAGGAGTCGAGATTTCTTAGGACAGAGTACACCTCCAGTAGAATCAAGGGAGACTACAGAAAATGACGTTAGAAGTTCTATGGTGTAGACAGGTTTAGACTGTACTGTAAGTTTGCTTCGATTTATAGTGGATTACTGACTAGCAAAGTGCTCGGAGTTTTTATCCAATTGAGGTTTCTACGTGATCAATTTGGTGTTCTTTATAACTGGAAAAGTGCTTGAGTTTTTATCCAATTGTTGTTTCTCCGTGATCAGTTTGTTGTTCTTTATTGCTTTCATATTACAAAATGTGGTAATACAACATAGGATAAATTGACGTGATTGATTAATCATCTAAAAGAAATTAAAAAGTTATTTGTTGCTTTTACTTGTGTAATTTTGCACGTTGGGTCTAAATATTCAGCTAATTTAAAACTTTCAGATGGGACGGTCAGAACACTTGGTTTAGTGAGACATGTTTCGGGTTTAAACATAAATATTATGTCATTGAGTACTCTTGATTCAAAAGAGTATAGGTATACGGATGGTGGTGGAGTTTTAGTAAGGGGCCAATGTTGTGTTAAAGGAATGGAAAAAGTCCCAATTATATTGTTTGGAAGGTTCGACAATAGCTGTTGAAATAGCCATAGCTTATGGTTTGATAAGCGGTAACTCAGATAGAGTTAGTTAGGGTTACTCGTAGTGATTCAAGTAATGATATTGGGGAATCTTCCAGTAGCTCAGGTGGAGTTAGTTGTGCTCTTATTGATCATGTTGCTCATGGAGATTCGAGCTGGTTTAACAACTTGGCTGGAGTGGTAGTGAACCGGATGATTCAAGCAGGTTTGGCGTGCAATGTAGTTCTGTTGGTAAACAGGGCTTGAATTTTGTTCACAATTGTTGAGTATGCTCGTAACGGGTATGGTGGAAAATTTGGAGAATGACTTGATAAGTGAAGAGTTAATTCCTTACATTTGAATTTGTGTCAGGTGGAGATTTTTAGAATGTGACCCAACTTTCTATTGGGATTAGGATTGGTTGGTAAATTGATAAAAGGAACACGAATCTTCTTGTTTTGGAAGTCCGGTTGAAAAAAAGATCAAATTTCTTCAAGGATTGAAAGTTTGATTGGTAAAAGGACTTTGCATAATAGAGGACTTTGTATTGATGTTTTAGTGGAGCTACCACCCACCGATGCTTGAGCAGAATTGTTATCTTGGCAGGAAACACTTTTTGATTCTGACTCGTTTATCGAGTTGTATTCATCCAAAACATTTGTATTGAGTTCTTATATATATTAAGCGGTGTAGGCACTTTGTAGCCTCAACATAACAAGTAGATCATTGTTGTATATATTATAAACTCGAGGGAATTAGTTAGATTTAGATTGAGAGTATCAAATCTTGTAAACACGAATTTAGTTTCTTGGTATCTGAAATTCTCCTCTTCTTCCATATAAATCTTGTGTATTTATGTGATCCATTATTTTTCATATTCCTTTTATTTTCTTGTTCTTCTGTTAATTGTCCAAGTTCTCAACACTTTATCACACTATAATCATAGAAAACAAAATGTATAAAATAGATTAATTTAAATCCCACTAATCTAGGCCAATATAGACCCAATCACGTAAATGAGGCACATATATCCAAATTACATAAGGACGAATACTTAGACTCATTTAACTATTAATCACATGGTAAAAACTTTACGCATTAGGTAAAATGTGAAAAATAATATGACGTTCGACCCAACTAACACATAGAGCGGGGTGGATAAGTATTTTATGCCTAATTTAAATTTACCAATTAATAAGAGCAACAAGTAACAATTATTAATTATAACCAGATGAATTCACATGCAATACTATCCTAAATTGAATTATCGCAGTTGAATATTACAAAAAAGTAAATAATACTACAAAATTGATGACTGAGAAAACCCGCTACGAGATAAAAACTCTGGGATCAAGCCAGTAAAATTCATTATAGACAAAGACTTGCGGTACATTCCAGACTAGATAACTCCTAGACTGACTGACCTACTTTCAATTATCTCCATGGCCCTCCTGGACTGCATGTTCCTCACACCAGCTCTCAACATTCTGGAATTGTCTATCTCCTATATATATTATTGTTCTCTTCCTAGAATTTTGGTCTCCTCCTGAATCCTCAGCACTCTGGTAGATATTTTGAAAGTGGGTGTTTTGATAATGTGGATTGATGTTTTCTACGAGTGTGGTTGATTGATCTTAAAAAATGGATTTGTTATAGGATCTCCAAAGTTTGTTCTCTAAGTTGAATAATATGATCAATCACAGTTTTACAAAGTTATGCTTGTGTAATTATAGTAGAGATGTATTGGTTTAGTATAAGATATATAGAACTCTTGAAAATTGCGAACTAAGATTTCTCGGATACCATCGTAGCTCAAGCGCTAAGTGGCGATAGGTGTTCACTCAAGTGACAGGCGGGCGACCTTACTTCCCCTTAATAATTACTCTCTCTTTGCCTTTTTGTCCCAAATGACAAAGGGAAAAAGAACAAGAAATCTTTCTCCCTTTTTTTTTTTTGTTTAAATACCTTCTTGAAATACGAACAAAAATATACATGATAACTCAAAATGTAACTGATAGCATGTACAAGTACAATCAATGAACATTAAACTTACCTATACACTCAGTTTAAGTCCAAATTGAGTAAATTGTATAAGTGATCCATGTGTGTAAGGTGCCAATAATTCATTGTGAGCTAAACTCCAAACCTTAAATTGTGATAAAGGACATACTAAACATCACTGCATAATGATTGTTTTCCTCTATTAATAAAAGTCAAATCCAACACAACTAGGGCCTACAAAATAATGAAGCTAATCATATATACCCCCTGAATTTAAGCATATATAATTTTTGTGTTCACATCTTATGTGCAAAATTTTCTTCATTAAGCTAATAATATGACCCCTAGAACAAGATTTGGGCCGACAACTCCAAGTCAGATGACCATAGGGTATCAAGTTTTGAGAAACCCCTCATACTTAATTGCTCAAGTAAGTAGGCTCCGAAGAAGAGTAAAAGATGAATCTATTTTTTTCTTTTTAGGGAATATATTATAGGATAGGTCAAGTAGTTAAAGATCAAATTATGTTCAAGGTCACCTCACCAACAAATGACTACCATCCTAAATCTCATACACGCGGTCAAGATTCACTTACAAGATTTTAGTGTGTGCAATACAGATGGTACATGAAGAAACATATACTACTCCACATCAAGCCTAAATAAAGAAATCAAAACTGTGTTGTGTATCATTAATAGTACTCATACTTGGTCACAATAAACATATTCAAGTAAATCATATAATGTGTTGTAGTTTCAAGAATTCCCTTTTTTAAATTTCTTATTTATTTTTATTTAAAAAATCACACACACAAAAAAAAAAAAAAGATGCATGCAATAATAAATGAACATAATGAATAAGTACAAGCATGCACTAAAATACCTTTTAAATGCGGTATACGAAAGCCCTTACCTTCAAGAGCACCGTGATTACATTTATAATCTCTTAGATCATTCTTCTTAACCCAAACTTTATAGAAGCAGAATAGTCATAGCCAATTGTGTCAGCATCTCAATCAAGTGACTAACCTGACTAGTAATGATGTCAACCCTACTAGAGATATCTTAATTTCTACTCCTTTTCAAAAAATCATGACACCTAGGCATTGTGTAGCCTAACTCACCACAACCGAAACATGCATGAATAAACCTAGGACCAAAATTACATGGTTTTTAAAATAGGTTTCTAGCTGATTGGTCCTATGATATCTAGTATGCCTATGTCCTAATGTACCATTGTTCTTGGGTTTAGGATTTACAACATACCTATGTTGGTTGGTAGGAGGGACAAAAGTGAATTTGGAAGTACTAGCAGCATTATGATCAATCTACTTATATCCTAGACCTCCCATATTCCTAGCAAGCTTGTTCAACCCTAAAAGATTATCAAGTTCTTAAGATCCACCCAAGAACGAATAGAACCCTGTTCAATAAATGGAATGCATTAGCTGTCTGTTCTCAGGTTGGGCAGTAAGGGTTGGAGAAAGGCAATCACTCATTCTTAAAACCAGCGTTCTTAAGATCAAAGAGTCAAGCGAAAATGGGGGAAATGGCTTGGATTGGTATTAGTCTGGATACGGCAAAATCATTCTATTAGATCTAATAAGTACATTCGATCTTGGAGTTGAGTACTGATTTCTCAAGGTTGTCTGTTAGGGTTAGAACCTTAGTTTCTAAGTTCTCATCGACTAATCTTAACTCATTAAGACTTTTGGTAGACTCCTGAATGTCAGATATAAGTCTATTTCTTTCTAGCTTAAGTTCATTAACCTTCTTATAAATGACTTTATTTAGATTCTTAATCTTAAAACTCTCATCAAATAACTAACTATATTCCTCAGGAATCCTTAGAACCCTTACTTCGTTCTAAGTCCTCACCCTTCTCACTTTCTTTATCAGATTCACTTCTAACATTAGAAGCAAAAGCGATATAGTTGTGACCCTTACACTTGGACTTCTCACTTTGATTGTCCGAGTTAGACGCATCATTATAGAGAGTCGTATTCATAGCTTTACCTTAACTTTTCTCATTCTTAGGTCACTCACTCCTATAGTGGCAAAAATCTTGAGACTTATGATGTCTTACAGACTGGGATTTCTCTCTACACTCACTGGGCACCTCTATTTCTCTTTTGAGGCTTCTTTTTCTTCCTAAATATTTTTCGTAAATTCTTAACAAAATAAGCTATCTCTCATCATTAGGGTTCTCTGTATCAATAGAGTCATTCTCTTCATCACTAACAGTGTTCAAAGTTATAGACTTATTATTTGTAGGTTGAGTTATGGCGATTTCATGTTTGGAGAGATCCAACTAATACTTCTATCTTAACTATATCTAAGTCGTTGCTCTCCTCAATAGCTATTATTTTAGGTCTAAACTTCTCGAATAATTATGTAAGGAATTTTCTCACAATGTTTCATTTTTGGAATTTTCTTACCTAGGTCGAAACTAGAGTTTTCTAAATCATATAATTTCGCATAGAATTCATCGAATGATTTATCATCATTCATTCTAATATCTTCAAACCTAGTAATCAATATCTGTAGTTTTGAGTTCTTAACTATATTAGTACCCTCATGTATAGTTTCTAGAATATCCCATGCCTCTTTGGTGGTTTCACACATCAATACTCTCGTAAACTTCTTGGACACAACCATAAATAAGGCATGAAGCCCTTTACTATTCTAGTTACAAATAGCCGGTTCATCATTAGTCCAAAGGAAAATGTTCGTAGGGAAAGCTATACCAGAAATAGTAGTATGGGGGCAGTCTAACCGTTCTCAACACAAACCTAGATTTGCTCATCCATAAATTTTAGGAAGGCTCTCATCCTAACTTTTCAGTATGCATAATTGCTTCCGTCAAAATACGGAGGCACAAAAAGAGACTGACTCATCTAGATTAAGTTAGCATCAAGAATCGAATTGAGGCTCTAATACCAATTGAAAAATAATAACGATGTTCAGCCCAACTAACACCTGAAGAGAGTGAATAAATATTTTATGCGGAATTTAAATTTACCAATTAATAAGTGCAACAAGTCACAATTATTAAGTATATCCACATGAATTCACGTGCAATACTATCTTAAGTTGAATTAATGTAGTTGATATATTGCATAAAAGTAATAACACCACAAAATTAATAACGAAGAGAACCCTTTGTGGGATAAAAATTTCAAGCTAGTAAAATCCACTATAGACAAAGACTTATAGTATGGTCCAGACTAGATAGCCTCCAAGACTCGATAAACTACTTTCAGTAATCTCCAAGGCTCTCCTAGATTGCATATTCTTCACACCTGCTACCGACTTTCAAAAATTGTCTACCTCATGTGGATCACCAAGAACTCCTCATTTTTGTCCTCTTCTTAGACTCTTTGTCTCTTTTCTGAATCCTCGACACTCTTCTATAGATTGATATTTTGATAAACCTCTTCTATATATTTAGGAAGTTGGTGTTTTGATAATACGGATTGACATTTTCTCCAAGATGTGGTTGATTGATCTCAAAGAATGGATTCATTATAGAATCTTCAAAGTTTGTTCTCTAGGTATAATAATATGATCAACCGCAGTTTTTCACGAAGTGAGGCTAGTGTATTTATAGTAAAGATTATTGGGGTAGTATATGATAGATAAAACTCTTGAAAATCTAAATCATTATTAGAGTCAAAGTAAAATATTAATTTTAACCAAATATTTCATGAATTCCTCAACTTCTCATCAACTTTTATCAAAATTCTGCTAAAAGTCTTATTTTAATCTCCACCATATAGGAGTTTAATAATTGTAGACAATGAACCTAACTCCTATGAAGAGTAGCATGAAGTCATTGAATGTGAAATGAAATACATGTATGAAAATAAAATATTCACTTTGGTAGACCCACTTGAAGGAAGAAAACTCATAAGGTACAAATGGGTCATTTAAAAGAAAATCGACGTGACAATAATGTTCATATTTATAAAGTTAGGCAAGTTGTGAAGAATTATAAAAAAAAAGACAAGGTGTTCACTTTGATAAAATATTCTTACTTGTAGTCATGCTTAAGTCTATATAATAGGATTCTTCTTGGAATAAAAGTATATTATGACTATGAAATATAACATATGGATGTGAAAACTGATTTCTTGAAATGGGAATGAGCAAGAGGATGCGTACATGACACAGACTGATGGTTTTGAATCTAAGGAAGCCAATAAGTTTGGGAAGCTATAAAGATCTATTTTTGATTAAAACAAGCCTTTAGAAGTTGGAGCATCTGTTTTATGAGATAGTAACATTTTTTTATTTCATGAAGAGCAAGAATGAACCACACGTTCATTAGAAGGTTAGTGAATGTGCGATTGTTTTTCTGGTATTTAATATAGATAACATATATAATATTGATTGCAGATGACATTCCCATGCTAAATTTGAATTGTGGTTGTATGCAAAAATTTCTCATTGTATCCTACATTAGGAGAAATATATTACTAGGAATCAACATGTACAGAACAGACCAAGAAGGTTGCATAGATTGTCACAATCCATGTATATAGAAACGATGCTAAAGATGTTTAGCATGGAAGAATACAATGATATGATTATATCCTACAAGTCATTGGACTTATTCCTCCAAGTAAATGTACCCGAAGACATTTATTTTGAGAGAAAGTATAGGAATGAGATATTTTATGCATCAGCAATAGTAGGTCTGGGCATCAAGTGTGTTGATCACAATATATTAATATTGGGAACCATCTATTATACTTTTGTTATTTATAATGAAAACATTTGTGTCCACGTAATTATTGGTGTTAGGTTTTTAGTATTGGCGATTATGTGAACAAAATGACTAATTTGTAATGTGTTGTAAAAGTTAAGGACCTAGGGTACAATTTGTACAAATTGAGTTATGAGGTCTAGGGTTCAAGCATGGACATAGGAGAAACACGGCGCCGCATTATTGCTGGCCTATCGTCGGATACTGCTCTATCGACCAAAACAGAATGGCTGTCACTCGCTTGTCGCACGGCTCTCGCTCGAGCGAGAAGCCGTCGCTCGCCTATCGTCGAGGTTTCGATCAAGCGACGGCTATTTCGAAAAACCCTAATTCGTAATTTTAAATAAATTTTTCTGACCTATTGAACCTAATTTTTCCTCCTATAAATACTCAAGCCATTAGACAAATTTTGGTGTGGTTGTTCATTATATTATTTCTTCCTATCATCATTTGAAGATTCAAGATATTCTTAAATTGATTCGATCATTTGATTCTTGAAATCATATAACCACCGATTGGGAAAAACATCAATTCCTTAAACCAAAACACCACATACTTCTTATTGGTCATAAGAATATACTTTCTCAGTTGGACTTCAGAAGTTTCTGAAGATTGAAAGAGGTTGGACTATAAGCGCAAGAAAAAGAATAGGAATAGGTGATTCCTGGGTATCCACTTGGAAGACACGTGTGCAGAAGAACGTGAGACTGCCACAACAAATCTTGGTAGAAGATTGTGAGTCTGTAAGTACAGCAGAACTTGGAAACTGCATGAGGTAGATCGCAAGATCTAGCGGTTGGCTAGACAGTATCTACAGTAGCAGATTGCAATGCTAGAATGAGCAGCAGATCTTGGAGTTGCAGGATTTACAACATCTAGTGGAACTAGTTTGGAATTGAACTGTAACCCACACTGTCTATAGTGGAGGTAACTAGCTTGGTCCTGGAGTTTTTTCACAGTTGGATTTCTCCGTCATCATATCGGTGTTCATTGATTACTGCTTTCATTATATTGATTGATTATACAGCTGTGGTATTCAAACTTAGGACTAAAATTGGATTGTATGTTTAATCATCTAAAAATTAATTAAAAGTGACTTATTACTTTAATTAGCATTATTCCGCACGTAAGGTCGAACTACGTGCGGAATCAATTGAGATTTAAAACTTGTTAATTAAAATTGATGTTCAGAACTAGGTTACAATCATTCATCATAACTAAACACATACTTACACATCATAGGCGAATATAAAAAAGTACAAGAAGGAATTGAAGAGACAAACTAGAGGAAACTAATCTAAACAAATATTTTAATATTAAAGAAATGAATAAAAATCAATTTGACAGTTTAAATGATGGAATTTGACCACAAAATTGATTGACTCAATAGCTTTAGTCCATGAGTTTAGCTTAATGGCTCGAACCTCTCCAGAAAAGTGATATTATTCATCCAATTTCGATATGGTTTTCTATCGATTTGCATTTGGTTGCCCACATTTAATTTCTTTGTTTTCATCAACACATTAATGGCTAAGTAACATCCATATATTTCCAGACATTCGGCATATATATCCATCAAATATTCGCATTTCGGTCCCTGACTATTCAGAATTCATGGAAAATTCTGGTTTTTTTATTTTCGTAGACTCATTTCCCTTCCTCCCATGTTCATCCCCTTCCTTTTTCTGGCCGAAGAATCCATTGAAAACTTGTATTCTAGCTCTTGAACTTATTAATTTCACATGCTAATTGAACTTTTCTTTTTTCATCATTTATCCTTAAAATTTCACCTTCCTCGCAATACTGAAATTTTCAGATTGGCTAGTGTTAGAATTTGGGTGTGACTCGAATCCCTTATTAAAGTAATTAAAGAATTTTAATTGAAGTGCGCGTCAAGAAGAATTTTGTTTGAAATGCTATTGAAGTCATATGTCAAGTTGAAGTTCTATTTTGAAAACTCATTGGGAGTTGAAATTTGTTTTGGACTCGATTTTTTGGTATTATACTTCATCAACAACTTTACTAGGGGGGTTTGGATATCCCCTACATGTTCCATATAAATATTAGATTCTTCTATACAACTTTATAATGTAGGAAAATAGATTACTAGAACTTTATGATCAATTATATATTTCTCCATTATTATTTATGCAATAAAATATCCTAATTCCTCTATCGTATTTTCTTATCTTCTTTTATTATTTTGCTTGTGATCAAATATTTCATTATTGTGCCATATAACTCAACATCTCAATTCGGTGGTTGGTTTCATATCAAGTGGTATCGAACGATACGCAATCCTTGAATTCCCAACAGCTGGTATCAGAGATTGGGTATAATTAATACAACAAGGGGTATCAGAGCTTAGGTTCAGCAGTTCGCAAGAGCACAATGTTTGATTTGTTTGATGTTTTTGTTCGTAATGACTTCCATAAAGTATGACATTCCGCTTTTGGATCGGAACACTAGATTTTCGCTATGATGGGTTAAGATGCATATAGTACTCGCACAACTAGATTTGGATGATTCATTGTTGGGAATTGACAAGATGTCCGCAATTTTGACCGTAGAGAAGAAATTACGGAAGGATAAGAAAACAGTTTCTCACAAACATCGTCATCTAATGAATACCATTCTTCAGGACGTTTTGAAGGAGGGTTCATCAGCTACTTTATGGTTGAAGTTGGAGCAATTGTACATGACTAAAAGTCGAACAAACAAGTTGCATCTCAAGCGGCATTTATACTCTCATCAAATGGCAGAATGAGGATCATTGGAAGATCATCTGGCTGTATTTAAAGAGATCGTGGCTGATTTGGAAACTTCGTAAGTAAAGTATGATGAAGAAGATTTGTGTTCATTGGCCGCTTCGTTTTCTTCGTTTAGAAATACGATCTTGTATAGTCGTGATAGTCATGCTTTGTTTTCAAAAGAGAGATGAAGCATCTGGTTTCAGAGGTCAGAGATAGAGAAGGCTTTGTTGCTCATGATGGTTCTAGAATGGGTAGATCGAAGTCTAAATTTAGTAATCAGATTTGTAACTTCTATAAGTAGATGGGGCACTTGAAGATTATTGCTACTAATTGCAGAATAAAGAAAGGTTGACTTAAAGTCGATATGGGAAGCAATCAGAGGTTTCAGGTGAAGCAAACCTCACATATAACATTGTAAATGAGTGAGATTTCTTGGCTATTTCTTACATCGAGTCTAAACCAGAGGAGGATTGGATTCTGGATTCAACGTGTGTGTTTCATATGTGTCTTAATGAGGACTTGTTTACTACATATGAAACCGTTTCCAAAGGTATTGTGGTTATGAGAGACAACACACATTGTCGGGTTGTTGGAATTGGTATGGTCAAATTGAAGCTGTTGGATGGGACAATTAGAACACTTGGTTAGGTTTGACATGTTCCGAAGTTGAAGAAGAATCTCATCTCTTGTCTATTTTTGATTTAAAGGGTTATGAGTTCTTTGGTAGAGGTGGAGCTTTGAAAGTTTGTAAGGGTGCCCAGGTTGTATTAGAGAGACATAAGAGGTTTCCGTTATACATCTTGCATGGTCGTGCAGAATCTAGAAGAGTCAATCGGCACGAGTTCAGTACCATGGTGGACATTCAATTTGGTACAATACCTTTAGGAATCCGTAAATGGTCGAATTTTTAAAATGCTGTTAAGTGGAGTTCAGAAGATATGGATAATGTCATTTTACCACCATCACCTGTGGTGCCATTGTATTCAATAGCTATGGACGGACCCAGTGTAAAAATGTATGTGAATGCTAATTTTGTTGGGCATGCTTTCAGCGTAGTAGAAGGTGTACGATTTAACAAAGGACATTCTTTAAAAACATTTGAGTTTGATTATGCTTTGGAGTGTGTTACAATCTAGTTTGGTGAATTTTAAAATCATTATAATTTTTTGGGAATGTAAGATAATTCTGCAGAGTAGTGCTTGGATTTATTTAAAGAATTGAAGTATTTTGTGTTAGTTGGAGAAATCGATTTTTGTTATTGTTGAAGAGTTGGTTCATTCCTTGCAGACATATTTTCTTTTCTAAATGGAGAATATTTTGGAACTTTGTTAGTTGCATTGAAATTCATGTCAAGGTGGAGATTGTTAAAATTTGGGTGTGACCCGAATTTCTTATTGAAGTAATTGAAGAATTCTAATTGAAATGCACGTCAAGAAGAATTCAGTTTGAAATACTATTGAAATCATATATCAAGTTGAAGTTATATTTTGGAAGCCCGTTGGAAGTTGTAATTTGCTTTGGACTCGATTGTTTGGTATTATACTTCATCAACAATTCTACTAGGAGGGTTTGGACATCCCCTACATATTACCTATAAATATTAGGTTTTTTTATAAAATTTTATAATGTGAGAAAAGAGATTACTAGAATTTTAGGATCAATTGTATATTTCTCCATTATTATTGATGCAGTAAAATCTCCTAATTCTTTTACTATATTTTCTTTTATTCTTTTGCTTGTGATCAAATACTTCATTATTACGCCATATAACTTCAACATCTAAATCCGATTATTAGTTTCATATCAAGTGGTATCGAACGCTACGTGATTCTTGAATTCCCTACGATTAGTATCAGAGATTTTGGACATAATTAACATAATAGCTAAAAACTTTCACTCTCTTATATCTATCTCGCAAAATATAAAAATTCGTTAGATGCATTACATAACAGCTTAAACTGGATCTACATAACATCAACACAACCCTGCAATGGTAGACATTCATCAGCAGGCCTTTTTATAAAGTAAATATATAGCGGTAGCTTACCATTTTAATGAATTTTGTAAACATGAATGGACAAGAAATTTATTATTCAATGGTGCAAACTTTTGAACCTAAAATAACAAACTGAATATTCTTAATACTTAATTAACCTATTTTAAGTTTCAATATTATTTTTGTCACAAAGTGAAAATTGAACTCGAACGTACATAGACTTAAAACAAGTCAACAACTACATAATTCACTCCAACGCCACAATTCTCAGTCACAAAATGTCTACATCCAATCCTTTGATCAGGCAATTGGAAGCAAGCAGTTGGATCACTGGCTTATCTACCCATTCCTCCTTGAACCTTTGGTGCCACTGTAATTCGAGGATTCTCCACATTTTCATTCCATCCTAAAAATTCTCATATTAATCACAAATATCTCAATCAGATAAAATACAAAAAATTGAATACATCCAGTTTCTAAAACAATCAAATTATTGATACGAGCACAGCAATAAATTTGGAAGGTCTCCTTTACGAATTTTTAGTGTATACATATAGACAGAAAAAAAGATAGCATTGGGAGAGGGATCATGCTACATGTATGGCCTAGCACTACTAGGGGCGTCATTGCAAGGCCCATGTAGCCTTGTACAACCATTATAATCCGTGAGAAAGACCACGTAACAAGTACATCTTCTAAATTATTGGCACACAGACTTGCAATAGTAAAATTTGGATTAATTTAGCCCATGTTTGAGCTATATTTTTATTATTATTATTATCGTTCTTCTACTTATTTTTAATCACACATTTTTCAATAAAATAATATTTTTCATGACATCAATAATTTTTCAACAATATATTTCCCATTACATAAAAAAAATGCATTCTTGACCCCAAAATGTGCATCAAATAGTGGCTTATTTGTACAATTATGGATGACAATCACGGTTGACAATGTCTGAGCTGTCAAAAAACTGTTGGTTGTAAAAACAAGTTTTTCAAACCGGTTTGTCATGCGATATGTTGTTAAAAAGATTGTCATTCATGATTGTACGTGATGATTCGCAGAATTTTGTTAAATAAATTCCAAGGAGAGAAGGAATTTTTTACCATTAGTCATGTCAAATCCTCGGCTTTTGAGCTCACGGTACTCTTGGCACAGGGCACAAGTTTCACAACAGCAATGAACCAAACAATCAGCACATGGTTTCTCTGGCAGCACGAATTGCTTTCTCATCCTAGCACGATATAAACAAGAATATATGCATGGACATCCCGTAACAAAGCATATAAGAGTGTAAAGTGCTCCACTCACTGCACAAGCTGCCACATAAAATTCATAAAACAATTAAGTATTTTGATCACTGTTCTGATTTCAAATTATTATCCAACAAATACTAGCTACACGTATTTGTCTATTGTAAAATGGAAAAGAAAACGTTAGATTATTGGTCCGAGCAAAATTTGTTATTTATTAAGAGATATGGTGGGGTATCAGGTTGAGAAAGGATTATTCTCCGATCAAATAAAATTATTTTGTTTCTTCACTTACAAGTAGATCCTTTGTCTACAAGCTCGGCAATCTGACCAAATGTTATGCACGGACACCAAAATGTTACGCAACCTGCAAATGTGAAAAGTATTACAAAAAAAGGTCCCATATAACCTAATAACTTTATGATTAAAAAAAGAAGTACGTTGAATACACTAAAATTGCTTGAATTGAAAACATTCAGAAGGAAAGAGACCTGCCAAGCGTAAATTTACTTAGAAATATGAACTCACAATTTGAAACATCGGATAAGCAGTCGCATAGACCAGTGGACCACTCCCCTGGAGTACCACCATGAGGTGCTGATGATTGTTGGCCATGGCCTGACGGTGCAGTGGGCGGAGGTGATTTTTGAACAACATCCATAGTACGAAGAGGGAGAGCGTGAGGAATTTAATAAAAGAAAAAAAAGAGCTGATACACTTCTAGATACTAAAGTTGTACAAAGCATTTGTTTTATATTGAAATGTAGTTTGAAAAGTACAACATAGCCACAAGATTTCGTCACCTGGTCAGTTCTGATTGCCTCTTAGTTTGAAATTTCAAGTGATCTGTTGAACAAATGGTAGTTAACCATAGGTTTACTTATTTATAAATAGAAAATTATATTCAATAATTTTTATTAATGGCTATATGTTTTAATTGCACTCAATGTCTCAATGTTTTGCTTATCATAGCACTTATTTTCCTGAATTTTTTGATACATTCTTATTCTAAACCATCTATTAATTAGCAAATCTTGTATCTAATAATAGTTTTCATTCAAAAAAGTTCATTGAGAGGGCATAAACGACGCATTTTTAACAAACAACAAATGCAAAAGTGTACATTTTTCTTATTTTCAAATCAAGCAAACTGAATATTTTAATAGAATTCATCAAGGACGGAATACGCTAATTAATATAAGTTTACAAATAAGAATTCGATGAAAAATAATCTTAAGTACATATTTTACAACAAATTAAACATGTGAATATATAAGAATCATGTTATGGTAACATAATCCTTGACATAGGAGGTGACATAATAGCCAAATGTCACCCCCTATGTCAAGAGTTATGTTCTTCTAGCAAAATTTATATAATAATCTAGATTTCTCTTGATATTGAGTCCCCCACTAGATGTAGTGTAATTGCGTATGGAATTTGTACTTTATTGATTGTTTAATGAATTCCTTGCATGGGTCCCATTCTCCTTGTACATATTCTTTTGGTGGTAACAGTCAATTTATTTGGTAGAATCATGTGTGGTGTACAACCATTTATCACAACTTTATTTACGTAATGTCATTTGATGTGTGTCATTTGACATTACGTCATTGGACAATTTTAACAAGAAGATATTTTTGCAGCAACAATTTTTTGCCAACACAACAATTGTCAACAAAGTTGTGTTGAACAAATAGCATTATTGGTAAAAGTACTATTATCCTTAAAAATTGATTTTTGTTTATATATATTTTTGACAGTAAAAGATGATGTGGCATATTTTTATCTATTTATAAGGATTTTTGGGAGAACGTAGTTTCACTAGATAAAATGAAATGCATAGTTGATGCCTGGACTTTCTCAAAGTCGCCTTTTTTCTCTCTTGAGAGGGAAGGGTCCCTTTTATAAGGCTAATGTCCTTCCCAAATGCCATTGTCACTTCATGCAACGGTATCAATTCCTTAGAGAGCAAGCCTTTGATGCGGCAAAGGGGTTGTGATTGGTTGGAATGGGCAACAATGACATTATAGTGATGACCTNATATATTTTTGACAGTAAAAGATGATGTGGCATATTTTTATCTATTTATAAGGATTTTTGGGAGAACGTAGTTTCTCTAGATAAAATGAAATGCATAGTTAATGCCTGGACTTTCTCAAAGTCGCCATTTTTCTCTCGAGAGAGGGAAGGGTCCCTTTTATAAGGCAAATGTCCTTCCCAAATGCCATTGTCACTTCATGCAACGGTATCAATTCCTTAGAGAGCAAGCCTTTGATGCGGCAAAGGGGTTGTGATTGGTTGCAATGGGCAACAATGACATTATAGTGATGACCTGAAGGCTAACCTCTAACTTTAGGATATCTTGTCGCTAATTGTGATTGATCCTTTAAGATGGTTCTGACGCAGTTACGGGGACAAGTCACTCTGAAAGTAATCGTTAATTCTTTCCTAGTTATGTTCCGATGTAAATCCCCCTCTTTATATGAAGTGTTTTTAACTAATTTTTATAGAGATTGTTTTGGTTTCATCTTCTCCTTTAAGAAGGAAATATTGGCAAGAAAAGATCCTGCTAAACCAGAAACAGGTGTTCTAAGAAGAAATAGAAGTTGCTTGATCTTATCCTTGTGACCGACTTCTGCCATGTCATAAGCCAAGGTAGAGAGTGGGCATGCCATGTGGCATCCGAGGTATATGGCATTTTTTCGTGGTATATAACAGATAGCCCTCATGACTCAAACAATATCTAGGTCGGTTCAGATCTTTGAAATCTGAGGAAGGAGGATTAGACCTTTTACACCTAAGCTCTCAGCTTCAAACTGTTTCACAATTTTACACCCAAGCTCTTGATGCCTTACAAATGTAATGGATCTAAGGGAGTATCATGTTCCGTTAAGTGGAATCTTACTCAACGAGAAAAAAGTCACTAGTCTTTTATAAAATGATAACTAACAAGACATAAAATGAATAGCCATACATTGATTTTTTTGGGAAGAGTCCCCATGCATTAAAATACACAATATTCAAAGACAAAGACTAAGTATTGATACATCAAAGGGTAGCTTTCGACTCTTGTTACTATAGCAAGAATGATAAAATATATTTATTTAAGGGGTTGACTTGTCGACTAGAAAATTTAAGAGGTTGTTCTCTTTGTGTTTCAATTTTGTATTTTGAGTTTTGTGTTTTGAATATCTATTTTGAGATTGTTGAAAATGTATTCTTTTGGCATTTTGAAAAATTATTTTGAAAACATTCAAAACGCTTTTTGAAAATTTTGACTTGATTATAACTGAAAACATTTGTCGTTTTTGGTTTTCTTTGTAAATTTTTAATTTATTTTCAAAAACGCGTTTTCGAAAATGGGAAAGAGAATACGTTTTTACTGTTTTGAAAAATCGAAAACAGAAAACGACTTGAAAATGGTAAAGAAAACGGACCCTAAATATTTGGCATATGGATGGCCCAACGTGTTGTGCCAGTTATCCTGTGAAGTCTTGACTCCAGCAGAAGCAATTTTGACACTCGGCGTGGTCCTCCATCATGTGTTGGGTCATTCATACACTTCTTTTCTAGTCTGTACTCTTTCTGCATGCTAGTATTGCCCCTGTAATTCGATCACTGACAGCAAAACATGAAGGAAAGAATTCAATTGAAATTTTATCAGATTTGCACAGCTGAGAGACTGATATAAGGTTTTATTGCAGTTTAGGAACATAAAATGTTGGATAATGAAAGAAACTCTTGTTTGGTACACATTAAAATTTTCATTCTCATTTTTCTACTCATTTTCAACTACATATTTTTCAATGAAATAATATTTTCCATCACATTAATAATTTTTCCTTTTTTTTCAATCACACATTCTCCAGCAATTTACTATTTCAAAATACATTTTTTTAAAATAATGTGGCTCAAACACGTACTAAATACAAAAGAAAGTTTAGAAGAATTATATTTGTAGGGGCGACCACACATTGCCCCAAAATTAAAGTGGCACCACAATTATAATTATTTAAATTTGTATATACATTTTTAAAATCTAAAGAAATTGTTCTATATTAAGGTCACGACACTTGTGGAAAAAGAATCACAAAGAATTATAATTTTATATTGACATTTTTTATTATGAGATATTTATTGAAAATTCCAATGCCCTCGGTTTATTAAACCACTCATCCAATAGTCCAATCATTTTTTCTAGTATTTCCTCTCTTTTAGCCTAAAAATTGACAATCATACTTGGTGTACTTGTTGGATTACGCCTTCATTAATATAATGTCACGTGACATTTTTGAACTGTAATAGCCAATAATTTTTTGACTACTCCTCATCTGTCAACAAATGGGGAGAAAAAGGATGTACAAATGGAATGATCCAAAAATTGATTATAATTTGAACAAAAATTGGCCATTAAAAACGGACCTTCGACTCCTCTTTTCTCAATTTTCTGATTTGTAACAAAATTCAGTTATTATGTATATATATATATATATACCATGCATGATTATATATATATATATATATATATATATATATAATCATGCATGGTATATATATATATATATACACACACACACACATATATACATACTTTGATTTTGTTATTCCTTCCAATTTTGTTTATGCTATGGACGTACGGTAATCTATCAGTTAGTCATCTAATTTATTTATTTAGGGATTTAGTTGTTAAATCCTTGATAAATTCATGATTATTTGACATTATTGAATTTCTCTATATTTTCATTTGGTTAGTGGTGCACATGTTTTGAAGAAACAAGGTTATACTTTTCTAACCTCATTTATTTACTCTAATATTATTTTTTATCTGCCATAAAAAAATTAAAATATACCGTAGAAAACAAGTATCGGAATTTGAGGAAAAAATAAAAGGAAAAAGAGAAAAACTCATGAGTTATTACGATCGCTAAAAAGTGCCCTTAACAGATTCATTGTCAAAGAAACACAAAATGTAGGAAGAATAACGATCCAACAACTTGGAATAATCTTAAAATAAAATCAAAAAATTTGTCATTGATAAATTGTTGTGAAGAGATCTTTTATTAGAAAAGGGTTGATAAATATACACTTATCCGAGCTCTAAAATATTGTTATTTCGTAATTCTTTCAATAAAATTATAGCATAGTTTTATTATATAATGTGTTATTAGGTGAAATTTGATGAAATGAAGTGGAATTAAAAGAAAGAAGCAAAAATTGATGAAAAATGAGCAAGATCCAAAGTTTGGGGATTAAAGTGTAAATACTCAAAAATTGTGTCGAAACTCACGATGAAAATACGAGAATGATAAAGGTCAATTGGATGCAATTGGAAGCCAAAAGGAGTGAATATGACAAAAATATTTTTACAAATCAATTTTCAACTACAAAAGGATGTTCCAGATTTTCAACCGGAGAATGAGACCCATTTTTGGCCCATTAAAAGTTCAAATTAGAAAAGAGCTATTTCTAATAATATTGTAGTATTTTGAGTTATCTTTATAACCCAATTTGAATCGTCACAATCGAATATCGAGAGAGAAAATTTTGTTAAAAATATTAAATGAGGTGCAGTGCTAAAAATTTTCCGAGAAGCACCACCACATTGTCTTCGTGGAATCGCGACACCACTACATGGCACCTAGGGGCCGCCGAATGTATCTATGGCACATTTTTTTGCCTATTTTGAAGCCTATAAAAACCCTACTTTAGACACAAATGTGAAAATGAGTATAAATACAATTTTTTTTATACTTTTGAGGGAATTCCACACAAATTGGGGAAGAGAAAAACATATAATAATCAAGATCAAAAAGCAAAAGTTAAGGTTTGCAAATTTTTGAGGTTGAAGAAAATTCTTGGTGCAAGATTCAATTTTTTCCATGATCAAGATTTCAAACCCAATTATGAACTATACTTTTTTTTCTTTTATTATTATAAGTAGCTAAATGCATAGCTAAAGAGAACAATGCAATCTATGTATGATTCTTTATTTATTTTATTAAAGATTATAATTCTTTAAATACATATGTGTTGATTTTAATCATGAATTTAATACTTTAAATTCTTTGACCAATTATTCAACGATTTTATGAATCTATTATGAATCGAGATGTGTGTTTTAGATTTAGACCAATAAGAAGTAAGTGGTGTGTCGGAATCAATGCGTTTGACATTTTTCCCAAACAGGTGGTTATATGATCTCAAAAAGAAATGATGAATCACAATTAAAGAATACGTTATTGGATCTTTAGAGAATAAGATGAAACAATGAAAATAATGAAAACGACCATAGAATTTCATCCAATAGCTTAGATATTTATAGAAGAGGGTAATTGAGAGAAGGCGACGGTGGCGGTGGTGGCGGCAATGTGCCGACATTGTTGATGCGAGAAACTGATTGCAATTTTCCCTTATTTATTTATTTTTTAAATTTATTTAATAAGAAAATTGTCAAGTTATTATTTTACCCCTTCTAATTTTGTTAAAATTTGTCAAAATCTACTGTTCTTGATCAGCTAACGGTCAACTAAACGAAAACTGTCTATTTGGATCTCCATGCATATTTTTAAAACGTTTGATACCATGTGTGCTACAAATGAAATGTTTGAGTAAAGTCTGCAACTAGCTGAAATGTTTGGTACATCGGCTGCAATTTTTCCTTTTATTTATTATTCCAATTACAATAGAATAATGTTAGTTATGTTGTAAATAATATGTTTATTAGTGAATAACAATTATTTATCTACAACCCTAATTATTATTATCATTATATTACTTGCAACCTAAATTTTTCCTTATAAATATGGGGCTCTAGTTCTCAATGAAACGCATACAGTCTATTGACTTCTTTACTTTTTTCTCTTTTTCTCTCCATTTCATTACAAGTTCATATTTATGATGTGTTTGATAGATATTATTAAGAATATAATGTATTTTAAATAGCGATATGATGGGAAATATGTGTTTAAAAAGTAAAGAAGAGTTATTAATGTGATGAAAAATATAATTTTATTGAAAAATGTTTGATTAAAAATAAATTTTAAAATAATATATGTTGGAAAAATGTGTACCAAACATGGACTTATTAATAAAAAGGCACAATATTATATATGGACATATTAGGAGACAAAAAAAATCAACTATAATTTCAACAAGAAAAATTGGATATAATTTTGGACTCAAAATAAAGGAAAACAAGTTTGTCTTAATGAGACGGAGGGACTAAGTTCATGACACTGAAATTGCAAACTAAATTTTTATGAAGTTATAAGTTTTAATAATTTTTGTTCACAAAATCATAAATTTGACCACACTAACTCTTTCTTTGATCCCTATTTTTTTTCAAAATACATTTTTTACTCTCTTCTCCTAGCCCTCCTCCACACTCTGTCCGGCGAGAAACCACCACTGCAGATCCGCATTTTCTCCAGCGAGGGTTAGCGGTGCTGCGCGTGAAAATGGTGGTGGCGGCGACTCTCTATCACAACCGCGAGAAATACTGTGCGTGACACTCTCACGTCGTCGCGCACAGTGAGTTCATCAACCGTTGATACTGCTTGTGGTGGTGGTAGTGATGGTTTTGTTGTTGTTGGGGGTTTTAGGTGATTTTTGTTGGTTGTGTAGGTGGATGTGTTGTCGGCGATTTTTGTTAGTGGATATTTGGCGACTATTTGTGTTGGTAGACAGGTGGGGGTGGCGATTGCTGAGGTGGAGGTGAGAGTTTCAGTGCTGGAGGTGGAGAAGAGTTGACAAGCGATGGTGGGGACTATATCGGAGGTGGAGGAGGTGAGGGTTTGGGTGTGGGTGTTGGTGTTGGTGAAGGTGGGGAAGGTGAGAGTTTACGTGCTGGTGGTGGTGGGGGATCGAAGTTTTGGTGGGTTTTTTTTTTTTTTTTTGCGGTTTGCAAATGGTGATAGTGCATGTGGTGGCGTAGATATTTTGATCTATTGGTAGTGGTTATCTGATGTGCAACAATCTCAGGTTGGTAGTGTGGTATTGGAGGTTTTCTGATCTAATAGTGAGTGACTTTCTATGGTGGTTTGTTGGTGATTTTTTGTGGGTGGTTATGTAGGCAGTAGTGTTTCTGTTGTTACACGTTGTCGTGGTGCTATAAGGTGCGTGACTTTTGGTTGTTGTGGGCGGGCGGCGATATGAATGTGTTGGGACAGGGTGGAGTGGTGTGGTGTGGTGTGGTGTGGTGTGGCAGGGCAGGGCGGGACGGGGCAAGTGTTGTGCAGTGGTGGTATTTGACGATGGTGCTGTGTGTGGTGTTCGTGGTGGTGACGGCTTTGGTAGTGGTGGTCGTAGGTGGGATGAGATGGGGTGGGTGTGTAACCAATTATTTGGTTAATTGTGACCAATGATTGGTTAAATTTTGATAAATTAATAATGTGTGATCTAAAAATTGTGATTGTGATTCACATTTTATAAAGTTATAATCGAGTTATGACCAATAAAAGTATTAGGGATCTATAATTTAATATTTATTGTGACTTTAAAAAATTTTGAATTGTGAGAAAATTTCATATATCTGTGACATTTATATATT
>CAIGRB010012130.1:99757-110069 GCA_903798255.1 Fraxinus quadrangulata
ATAAATTTTTTGGCCAACTTGGGTCATTTATAAATGAGAATCAACTTTACATTATAATTTATTACAATGTAAAGTTGATTCTCATTTATAAATGAGAATCAACTTTACATTGTAATAAATTATAATTTTCTAGGTCCATTCTTAAGGAACTTGTCATCACATAGTAATAATTATATGTTTATTGCAAAATATTTATTATGTTACATTAAATATTTAAGATTTATCTAAAGCTGTTTTAGACGTTTAAGATAATAATGCATATTCACACAACACTACATACAGGGCTGGCCCTAGACCAAAGCCAACTAGGCAATGGCCTATAGCCTCAACTTTTAGAACATTACTATAAGTACAGGAAAAAACTCACGGATTTTACAACTGTCTTCCTGTGTGTGGCTGCTGTCAAAAATAGTTTTTGGCAGCAACAAATCACAAGAAGATAGATGTCTTCCTGTGCAAAATCTGTGAGATTTTTCCCGTGCCTGCAGATTTATTTCAACTTTTAAGGGTCTCAAAACAAATTTGGCAGCAGCAAATTACAGGAAGACAACTGTCTTCCTGTGCAAAATCTGTGGGATTTTTTCTGTACCTGCAGATTTATTCCAACTTTTAAGGGGTCTCAAAACAAATCTGGAAGTCTGTAAATTTTTTTCTTGCAAAAAGTAATGTTGAGAGAGGCAAAGAATCTGATGCATTATTAATTATTCTGTAAAAGCAGTTCGGAAAAAGGTAAAGAATGATGCCTTGTGAATTACCTTCTCACTAATGTTATCATTTATAGCCAACTGAATTGATCAAAATGCAGATTTCAAATTAATGAGAATTGAGAACAAAGAACAAGAGCATGGACTGTGCATTCATGAAGATTACAAATTATTTGCACCAGCTCTATGTAAATAATAGTACCTAACGCCAAGCCCGGGAATCCACTCCAAGCCCACTCTCTTTAAGCCTTCCCCATTCAAGATACTCCACTTTATCAACCTACTCCACATGCTCTAGCATCGACTCAGATATATGATCTACAACTCTGATATCAACTTATATATTGGATATTGTAACCAATTTGTTCAAAAACTATAACTCGTAGTAATAATGCAATCCACTCATATCACTCAGAATCAAGTTCGAGAATCCACCTCACGCCAATTCAATTAAGACTCGCCACATTTCAAGCATGCTTTTGCATTAGTTCATTTATGATTGCAATACATCATAAAGCAACATCATTCCAAAATTGATGTGACTAGGGATGAGTTGATTCGAAATCTCCTATAGATATACACCAATTCTTGCCAAAAAGATTAAGATATTTTTTTGTGAGTTGTGTAGAACTTTACCTCTAAATTGCTTTATCTTTCTTGGTATTCTATATGAATTAATGAATTAGATTGCGTTTCTTGTTTGTCTAGCTTTTCAATCGATTCATCGCGATCCATTTCATCTCTATCTGTTCCCATTACCCACAACAACCATTATATATTTTACTTGGTTCAGCCAATATTGCAGAAGAGATTAGAGATGAGAATGGGCATGGCATGGGCTACTGAATTCAACCCATGTACAAGAATATGACCCAAATGAGAATTTATAGGAGAAAAGTGAGACCAATTATTATGTGTATTGTACATTCCCTTTGTATAAGTGAATAGAACCAGGATATTGATGTTATGTTGCATCATTCCTTCATGTGCCTTGGCAGAGTCTGGGCGACCCATTTGCTTTTATGTTTTTTCATTTTTCTCTTTTATAATTGATTTTTCAATGTGGGAGAGAGTCCAAAATGCTATAAATCCACATGGCAAATTTTTCATGGGCGATGTGAAATACAATTAAATCTTAATATTTCATCTTCTTGCCTTGTAGTGGGCATGGATGGGGAAAATATATGCTAGAATTGCTCAAATTGAAAGTGCGAGTATAATCGAAATTTGGCCTTGGTAAAAAGATAAAATAGGAAAGGTCGTAATTTCTAAATACACGGTTTGTAAGTTGTAATTAAATATTGGGCGAGGTTTGGAGGAAAAAAAAATATTCATAGAGGAAAAAATAAAGCAAAAGAAAACATTGACTTTGCTATATAGATTGTTGACACCGTACATAATGAGAATACACGAAGCAATAATCGAAAGCAACATATACTATTAATAGGATTTTTTTCTTAATTTTTTCATTGTAGAAACTACACCACAAACTTAGGATAAATCACCCGACACCTTTAGGTCGCATCAGCATGATTGTTGCCTCAATCTTCGATCCATCCATTAGCTTTTTTCATTGATTGAACTGAACAATTGGAAAATGGAATAATAATAATTATATTTGTTCCTATAATAATGAAGAGGGTGACCTTCGGCCACCACTCTACGGTCTACACATCAATGATGAAATCAAGGATGGACCGAAAAGTAGGCCAGTAGGCCCACTAATGGAGCATTTATGTAAGTTGTGGGCTCAGACTCCTGAAAGAATGGCCTTGAGTCGGGAAACGAATCAGAGCTATTGGGCCCACCCACAACAGCTCCCACTAAGATATTCGGGTTCGGGTTTGGACTTAAGTAATAACGGGATCCTTCTTTGCACGCGATGTGGGCCGGGTGGAATGCCACTGATGGTAATGAACTGCCACGGTGGTGGATCCTCTGTGGGTAGCGTGACCCATACCCTACCATGTACGACATTCTTAATGGATTATCCCCGAGAATGTAGTCCACCTAGTAGGTCCAACAATAAGAGAGATTGTTAAATCATGAGCTGCATACGAATATATAAGAACGGAAAGTAATGATATGTGATGTACAAATTTTTGTTACCATTAAGTCCATGTTTGATATCGATTAAAATTTAAATTTTAATCTAAGTTAAAGTCAATAATCAATTTTAATCATATAAGAGACCAGGGACCGTTGATCAAAAATCCTATTTTGCGTCAATTCTTCACGTTTGGTGATATTAAACATGTTTAGTGTGTTGGGTCGAACAAATAGATTGCAAAATCTACCTGGCGTCTAGCTAATCTCTTGAGAAAAGCAGGTGATGCAGCTGTTTCGCCACATGGCACAGCGTGATTGGCATGGCTTAGATAATTAGAATAAGCCAGAAGCAGGAAAGACAGGGATGTTACATGTTGCATGTTACTTCCTCCAGCCTTGAAGATAAGCCCACCTTTTAAACCAATGATAAGATGCCACTTGTGAATTGTCAACGAATGAAATGAAGGATAATTGGGCAAAATTATATTATTGGAATGACAAAAATACCCGGAGAGTATTGAACTTGAGAGTGAGAAAATCCAGGTAAAACCGAACAAACAAAACCATCAGCATTGATTCGGAATGATTTTAAATCATCTGCCTTTCCCATTAGCACCTCCTGTTACATTAATGCAAAACAAATAAATCGAGAAGTATCGTTATTACACTAAAAAAGAATTTTATGAACGCAACGTGCTCTAGCTAAAGGCCTCGTGCATTACTCGAGAGCATAATGGCTCCAATGAGGGAGGGGTAACAATCACTTTATGAGCAAAAGTAATCGAGCAGAGAGCCATTGATGTAAAGGTAACTGTCCCTCCCCCCATCTTTTTCTAACATGCATACTGTAAGAAACTTACTTGTCTTGGACCCCATTAATGATTCATTTATTTTCATTTTTTCTTTTTTGGCATATATACTCTTCAATGGTCTATCAAATGAGACAGCCTATTCACTTTTGATTTAATATAGTTTTTCACTCAGATTATATTGTGTCACACTACACCTTGGCCATGTGCAACCCTTTTGCAATGTGGTGTTAGATTAATTGAGAAACTTATTATAATAAGTGAATCTGGAGGCAAGAAGAATAAAAAGGGTTACAAGAAGCGACCAAGATTTTATGAGTACAGACACAAAGTAGTTGGTGGCAAATGTTCTCTTATCTGGGATAATTTAATTAACTGAAAAGGGAAGAGTAGAGAGTGTACCTTGGAAAGGAGGACATTGATCCCGGCATGTTTGTTATCCCAACCGAATTCATTAATTGTGTCGCCAGCTCTCAATACCACTTCGTTTTTCACTATGTATTCTCTATATTCCCGCCGTCTTGATGCTTTGTGTAACCATGCCGCGCCCCAGAGCAATTCGTCCTAAATCGTACATTATAATGTAACCCGTTAACTAGCGTCGCATATTTGGTATGCATCACTTAGTCAAACTTATATAACCTCTCGAAGTTAGTTTTCCCTTCAATACAAGTATTTAACACATTCTACCAAAGATGACAGCCATAATAGCTATGCATGGTCATTACTCGTTTCATTTCTTAAATGAAATTCTTTCATTACCTACTAGGATATGCATAGATCATATGCTCAATATGTCCTGCTACTACATTTCTTGACGTCTTGTCTAGTGGACTGTATAGCACTAGCAACTAATAAAAGTAAAAACATGAAATATTAGAGCCTGTTTGACAACAATTATTGTATTCAAAAATGAGTTTTCAATAGTATTTTTAGGAGAATTTATGGTTAAAAAGTAGAGAAAAGTTTTTGGTATACTTGTAAAATATTTTATTGTTTGAATGTGTGGTTGAAAATGATCTTATAGTAAATCATAAAATAAATTAATGAATGTCAAAATATCGTAGTATATTCCTCAGATGTACAATAATTTTGACGTTATTGTTGACAACATATTATGTGGTACATTGTTATTGGACAAATTAAAAAACAATTCATCATTTCAACTAATATTTTTTTGTCACAACCAATATTGTCAATAATGTTGTACAAATAGCATCATTCCTCAATTAATTTTGTATTTAATTTGACAACCAATATTGTCAATAATATTGTACAAAAATATAGTTCCTCAATTAATTTTGTCTTTAATTGTAAAAGGAGATGATAATTAATTACCTGGTAACCATTGACATCACAGTAAAAAGGGCAGACAGCAGAGTGCAGGCTGGAACTGTACGCACCCCGGTGCCTGTCAGCAAACTCGAACACCTACAAAAATTCAACCATTTCACACACAACGGTCAAAATCTTGAAATATGTACCATTTCATGGGGCCCAAGAAAGTAAATATTTGGCATGTTTTATTATTCATCATTCATAAAAGAATGTCATTAGGAAAGCTAAATAAACCCATGACGTGACGATATGAACAAGCTTAGCCTTCACTATTAGGCACGACTCAAGATCTTCGTTACAGTTTCTAATAAAGTTATTTTTTTTTTTGTTTGGGACAACGGTATTATTGAATTGGCTACAATTATTGTAGTTTCCAAATTAAATTTTGTAATTTACTAGGATATCTAATTAGTAAGTCGATTCTAACTGATTTATCAAAATCTGATATTATTGATTGATTTGAGACATTTTGATTTGTGTACACATTCCATATAAGATAAAATGTTTAAGTAAAACAATAAAGCTACTTTATTCGAAAATGGTTGACACCTCGGATGACCTATCCTCACATTGTGTGTGGGTCCCGTGTGAATAAGATAATGTCCAACTCCCGAGATATGTGTGCTCGGTCCTCCAAGGTGTCAATCAAGATGTTCGTGTAGCACGGTTCTAAGCAAAAATGCAGTCTGGTTCTTAGTTCTTACACACCAACATTAATTTTCTAAAGAAAAACTCAAAAAATAAAAAAACAATAACGAAAATACTATTAACGTGAATGAATGCATGCTTCTTGTTCAATTCGCATGACCTTACATTGTGTGTGCCAAAGTAAATTGGAAGGGAAAAGAAGACATGAACATAACTTACTTTAACGGCACGATTAAGTAGGAGCCTAGAGTAGGCCGGGTCGCGTGACCGGAACACAATCGAGGCCGCGGCCAAGGCAGCGGCGGTTTCCCCTGCCACGTCTGAGCCGGGGTGGTTGACATCGATCTTGTACGCCATCCTCGACGTGTCCATATCCTCGGGCCTTTCCCAACAGTTATGATCCGACAATGGATCACCTACTTGTACATACACAACGCCGTCCTTAGCTGTCGCCTTTAATAAATAATTTGTACCCCATTTCACTGCCCTTATAGCATTGCCCAACTCGCCACCCATGTTCCGACCAAAGTCTATAATGCTCCATGACAACATTGTGATTGTGAATGCCATTGGGAACCCAAATTTTACGTTGTCACCAGCATCATAGTATCCTCCTCTTAAATCCACCTGTTAAAGAAAAACAAAAGTGGGTTAGTGTAATAGTGTCTAATGAAGCCCTTACTTAACTTGAAGGGGTTGAAAAGAAAAATTACTCCGGCGGTGGCTCCGTCGTGCAATGCGGAGTCTCTGCGCCACCTGACTCTTTGGTCAGGAGGGAGCTTGCCGGAGCGTTGGCCTTCAAAGAAGAGAATACTTTTACGGAGGGCGTCGTGGTAGTCATGGCCACCACCAGAGCATTGCCGGAGATAAGTTACGACGAGGAGGAGGAAGAGCAAGTTGGTTGCGGAAAATGCCGGGTGCCCGGAAATTCGCGCCATTTTCAGTTGCTCAAGACACAAGTAAACAACTGGGGAGTAACTGATTTATAGAAAAAGAAGTCATTGGATTCTTGAGGGACGATCAAGAATGGTGGTGAAGCACGTGGAGGAAAGTGGTTGGTTGGAGTTTGGATACTGATAAGGAATGGTGTTGACTGGTTTTTTGTTTGACCGGTTTAATCGAACCGGGTTGAGCGTACTGTGGGAGGGTGTGTTTATGACAAACGGTGTGGGCGGTTTTGACATTTTGAGTGTGATATTAATAAAGTGATTTGATCACCGCCAGTTGATGGGTTCCACGTGGAGGACTGATGAAAAGTAAAGGGTGTGGGGACCACATAAATCCAATTAGATTCAGGAGGGTCGAATGTTCAAGATTTGAGGGAATTTTATTGGTTGGTTGTAAATAGGTTTGACTGATTCAATACTACCGTTAGGATTATAAGAGAAGTTATTATTTGAGAAGTTGATTGGAGCTATGAAATTTTCGTACCTTTGTAACGGTAAAATTTTGTGTTTGGACATATTAGTTACAAATTATTTGACACGACCCCTCGCATTTTGATAACTCAAAATTTTTTTGCATACACAAAAATAATAATAGGGTTCGAACAGGGGTGGCTATGGGTCGAGTTTTAATCGGATCGATCCCACATTAGTTAAAAATCATCCTGACCCTAATCAATACAAGTCGAGTCGATTTCAAGGGAAAAAAAATCCATGGAAATCTTTCTTGTTTTTTAATCAAATATCAAATCAAAGTTTTTGGATTGGATCCAAGCCAAATTGAAAATCGACTCGAAACTCTAATGAATGGATCTGTAGCAGACAAACCAAAATCGATCGGTATGGTTCTATAGTCACAAATGAAACTAATTATTTCATTTTAAAGATACCCGTTATTTATTACTACTTGATGGTCTTCTAAACAAGATCGAACTTGATTGTGTGCTGAGGAAGATTAACCTCCTATTAGGAAGAAATTCTTTAAAACTTATTTGTCTAAAACTCATTTTAACACATTTTTCAATAATATAATTTTTCTTTACTTTTTAACGTCTCATTCTTATAATAATAAAAAAATCAATTTTCATAAAATGTACCTCAAACACGAGTTTTTTTTTTTCCCTTCCATCCTTTTTCTTTTATTCCCTGTTTGGTAAATATTAAAATCAGATTTTTATTATATTTTGATGAAAATTGGTGAAATATATGGTTAAAAAATTGTATATCTCATGAAATATGTAATTAAAATTAATTATTAATTTTGATTCTAAATTTTAATCTCTATCAAAGATGGGCTTATTTTTTTTATCAATCATGTTATATGTACATCATTTTTTTTATGTCATTATTTACATTGTGTTATATAATAATATGCCATTAGACAGTTTATATATATTTTTTTTTCCGTCCACAACTTTTTGAAAATAAATGGGATTTAAACAATAATATCAGCTAAATAAAATTAGCATTATTGCTTTTTTTATCGAGGAAATCTTATTCAAAATCATAGTAATATTTTGTTTTAGGATGATGCTTGTCTTTGGATCTCATTTCCCAAAATGTATAGCTGCATTGCATTGGATACGTGATTCTTTCTTGGTGATAAAGCGGTGACATATTACTGAAAGAATAATGCTAGTCCTTGATGCAACTGACACTAGGCTACAAAGCTACGATTTAGGAGTGATTTTTTCCTCTGTTTTCGTGCAATAATGAGCTTTTTCCTTACTTCCCACCAAAAGTAAATTTTGTCTCCTTAATTTGTCAATAAAGCCTTAATCATCTCATCTCTTGTAAATTGTAATAATCGCAATTGTTGGTAACTAGCGAGACAAGGTCGAGATTTGTGGAAACTTGTCAAAATCCTAATACAAAGTGTAATTGCTTGTTAATTATCATATTAACAAAATGCTGTTAGTTATCATAGACTCATAAGATCACATTGCTTGTTTGGCCAAGTTCAAAATAAACTCCTTATAAGTTGAATATAAGTAGATATAATTAAGTTCAATATAGATGAATAGGTAGCTCAACATAAAGGCCAAAACTTATTAGCATATCAGGTGCTCAAAATAGCTCATCCCTTAAAATACTTTTACTAATTCTTTTAAAAATACAAAATAACAGAAATTACTCTCATTTTCTTCATAAAAACTTAAAAAGTGCCAAGTCTTAACTTGATTATATTAGAGCAAAATTGGTCACTACCCTCTTCACGGGATCATGCCCACTAATCAACTTTTTTGTTTAGCATCGGTTAGAGATGTCAAATAAGTTGAGTCAATTCGGCTGAATTCGATCCATTACCACCCCTAACATTAATGCACTAAAGCATGGTGTTTGATTTTTCGTTAATAAATAAATTAAATCTATTACTCTCTATCAAATTACTTTATAGGAAAATATTATGAAGGTCCTTTGGTTGTAATATATTTTATAATCTATAATTAATGTTTTGTGACTACTGACTAGTGAATAAGGTCTTGGGGTTTATTTCTAAGGTCATTTTCTTGTTCATCTCAAAAAATTGGGTGAGTTATTTATCTATAGAAGTGAAATTTTATATGGAGACACTAATGCATTTTAAATTCAATAAATATGAACAGGGGCGGAGCACAGTAAGGACTAGGGTGGGCACAGGCCCACCCTGTACTTCTAGGCTCAACTCCGGCCCATATTTTTTTAAAAGTAGTGTTATTCCAGCCCAAGACTTGGCCCAAGAGAAACTACCTAACCCATTCCAAAGACATCACTCATTCCATTTCAATTTAACCTGATTTTCCCCTGATTTCAAGCCCTCCCGCCTCCGCATCTCCTCTCACCTCTACGGCTCTACCTACGTCTTTTCCTCCTTAAGTCGCAGCAGTTCAGTCACACTCAGCTCGGTGCTGGTGTTTCGACAGCAGTCCGCACCCTTAACCGCAACCGCAGTAGTTTCTTCCACTCTTCGACAGCAGTCGCCGGCCCGCACCCGCAACTTCGCACCTTTGCAATAGCCAGCCTAGTGACTTTTAGCCGACCAACCCTAGACTTGGTTGGCTTTGGTGAATCTAGCCGTTTCAATTCAACCTGTAAGTCTAGCAACTCTTCCTCTTTGTGCAATTTGTTTTTTTCCAATGAGTTAAATTGTTGGCATGAGTTTGTGTTCAAAATTTTTTCCAAAACAGGCTGTTATGTAGATTTATGTATTCTTAAGTTCAGTTTCAGTTTGAATTTGGTTGATTATCATAGTTTCAGTTTGATATGGTTGATTATTATAGTTTTAGTTTCTGAATTGTTGGACTTGGTTGAAGTTTCTGAATGCTTTTATCTGAGCGTTCTGTATGATTATTAAGTTTTAATTGGATATCAAAATTTTGTATTCAGATATAAAATGAAGAGATTCTTTCAAAGAAAAACTGACCTAGACAATGTAAACGTTGATTAGGGAATGTCGAATAATGTGGAATTTGATATCACTAAACTTCCAACTGATTCTGGTCTAAGGATACCCATTTCGGATTACAATGCTAACATTCGAGATCAAGTTCGAAGAACATATATGTTAGAGGGCCCTTGTCAGCCCCAAAGCATGACTTCCCAAAATGACAATTTGGAGTAAAAGTTAGATGATTCAACCCTTCTTGGTTTAAAGAGTTCGATTCTTGATTGGAGTATAGCGTAGAAAAAGATGATGCTTATTGTTTGTATTGTTATCTTTTCAAAACAAGTTCTGGAAAGCAAGGTGGAGATGAGTATTTTATTGGTGAAGATTTTACGCATTGGAAAGAGAAAAAAAAGCTTCATATTCATGTTGGAGAACATGATAGTGTACATAATC
>CAIGRB010012137.1:4716-22570 GCA_903798255.1 Fraxinus quadrangulata
ATGCTTGAGATGATGACGAGTAAAGTGACAATCGATCTCAATGTGCTTAGTTCGTTCATGAAAAATCAAGTTGTGAGCAATTTAAATAGAACTCTGGTTATCACAATACATAGAAGTGAGATGAGAAAGAAAAACTCTCATATCTGCAAGTAACCAACGTAATCAAACAATCTTTTTGGTAGTAGATGTCATACCACGATATTCTGCTTCGGTTAAGATTGAAAAACAATAGATTGTTTCTTGCTCTTCTAAAAAATAAGAGAATCACCTAAAAAGATACAGAAATCAATAACAGATTTACGATCTATTGTGATCTCTTCCCTTGGATTTGCTTCTAGTGATCATGATCATGCTCTTTTTGTTTAAGTGTACTGATGTAGGTTGTATCATTCTATCTTTATATGTTGATAACAAGTTTTGAAGACAGAGTTAGCTGGACAGTTTGAAATGAAGGATTTGAGTTCTCTACAATATTTCTTGGGTATATATGCTTAGAGTGTTGCACCAAAATGGTCTTACCTAATTGCTGCCATGAAATGTGCATAAAGTGCTATCATGACTGGAGTACAAGATTGGCGTCATGCCCGTTTTGTCGTGGTGGCCTAAGGAGAGTAGAGTCAAGAGACCTATGGGTTCTTACATGCAACGATGATGTAGTGGACCTTGATACTGCTTCTAGAGAGGACTTGTTTCGTTTCTACTTATACGTTATAGACTGCCAAAAGATTCTCCCGATGCCCTGCTCTTAATGTATTATGAACACTTGATATGATGTGAAATAGAAATGGTGTATAGATAGAAGAAACTGATTTTCAAAAGTAAATAAAGAAAAATTCTCTCATTGACACAAAATAAACCACCACTTTTCTTTATGTGGTGTTTTGTATGAATTCTGTAAATATATCGAAAGTTGAATTATTACAAAAAAAATTTTAAGGAAAGAAACTTCTGAAATTGCTCAGCCAGAGTACTAGGATCCGTGAAAGCACTTGATGAAACTACTACTGTAGTATTAGATTGTGATGGTCTATAACCCTAATGTGGTCTGTGAGCATTCGATTATGACTGGTTGTAATAACATTTCTGCTTACAGAAACTGCACTCGTCGGGGACATCCATTGCGTAAAACTTATTTTGATTATTAGAGAGTGACTTAGAAGGCACTGCTAACACAAAAAGATTAGAAGTAGAAAGAATTCCCTTTTCAGAATAAGACTTAAGATCTATTTCTTCAACCAATAACTCACCGACAACTGAGTCAATGGAAGGAAGTGAAGAACGATGCAAAATTGAACATCTAAGTCCTTCAAAATCACTGTGAAGAGCTATTAGAAACTGTATCAACCGTTGCTACTCTCTACGAGCAATATAGGCAGTACATGCCTTTAATTCTGTCGATTCTGTAAGAGCCAGTTGATCCCAAAGATCTGTCATAGCAGAATAAAACTCCTGAACACTTATATTCTTCTGTTGAAGAGCTCGTATGTCATTCTCCAATTGATACTGCTTTGCAAAATTTGACCGAGTGAATAACCTTTGCAGATGATCTCAAACCTCCTTTGCTATCTCATATTTCGCCAACTCTCTACCTATAGAATGCTCAACAGAATTGTTAATTCAAATAATAATTTTTGTATTGTTTATTTTTCAGGCATCTATCAAACCAATATAACCCTCATCAGTATCCTTAAGTTTCACAGAAGTCCCACTAACATATCCCCACATCTTTTTACCCTTAAAAAAATTTCACATCACATAACTCTAATACGAATAATTCTTTCCATCCAACTCACACTCACAGACGGAAGCAAATCGTCTCTTTCAATAGCCATAATAAAAAAGAAATAAAGAAAACCATATCACAAAAAGAAAGAAAAACGAAATACCAAATTGCAGAAATTGAATGAAAATCCGCGAAAGCCGTGTTTGAGATTAAACCTTGTCCCATGAAACTTAGCTCTGATACCATGTTAAATAATCCAAAGAAAAAGAAGAGAAGGTCAGAGTTTCATTAATTTTGCATAATGCAATTGAATACAAAAAGAGAATTTAATCTAAATACAAAGAGACTATATATAATCTAAATAAAGGAAATTAAAAAGATTATTCTACTCTTAATAAATAATAAAATAAAATAACTCTATATTTCTTAACATGATGCAATTACAATCAAAGATACTTCATAATTTATTGTCACTTCCGAACTTTTTCTCGTACGACTACTTTTTTTTTCAGCCTCTTCTTTGGCTCCATGTAACCTAAAATATACCACAAGCTACTCACTGATGCATTTCCGAACCGATGAAGTGTCATTTTTTTATGGCTCCACATCATTGTCACTTAATAAAGGAGTCTTTTTTTTTTGGGGGGGATCCCATCGACTGTATATTTTTTTGGATTTTTGGAGTGATTATGGGTCAGGTTTTGGTGGGAGATAAAACATGTTTAGAGGGGTGATTTTAGTATGAGAGATAAGACTTGTTTGGAGGCACGATTATAGCATGCGTAATGACTAAACTAGAAGAGTTAAGCAATTTTTGGGATGGGGATTTTACTGCATAAATTAACCTATTTTGGAAATAAATTTTGATGAAAAGTAAAATTTGAATATATTTTTAAAAAGTTGTATTGGGTGAAATTTCCTCAAAATTTATAATTATTAATAATTTTTGGACCTTTCAATCCAATTGTCCTAAAAGTTGAAAACTTTGTGTAGTGAAAAAAAAATTAAAAAAGATAATAATAATGTGTGTCAAGACGCGTTTATGCACATCTTAAAGAGGCCAAAGCTTTTGTTGACCGCTAAATTAACGCATAGGTCCTAGGTGTGGCGTTTTTGCCACATCTCGCGTCTTGGCGGCCTTAAGCGTGCTATTTAGAACACTATTGAAAATGCGTGTGGGAACTAAATTTCAAAGACTTTTGTTGACCCATGGAATTAAAATCAATTTTTTGGGAAATTCTCAATAATTCTATTGACTTCTGTTTATAGAGGAATTTTCTTTCATTTTATAGCAAGCTACAAATAACAAGATTAATAATAACCACTCAAATCTCGAGGAGACAAGCTTAAACTTTTCTAAATACAATTAACTAACCTGATTATAATGAAATCCATGAAAATTTAAAAAAAAAACATCAAAGACCAGACGTAAAAGGCACTTTGGTTCCTGGCAACCAAGAATTTGCCGCAATGAAGTTACCAGGTGTGAATCTTGAAGCTTCATTAGCACTGGTGATAACCCGATAACCCTTCCATTTAACCCGCCTGGAAGTGGAGGATCCAGCGCCCGTATTCATGTACTCACCATAGTACAGCGTATCTAAAGCAAAGTTTCCACTCCAAGGCATCCAACCTGCCGGGTCAATCAAGCTATCCAAGAAAGTCTTCATGAAAACAGTACGTGAATATTTCTGCCAGGGTCGACCCAGATATGTTTTCACGGAGCTTTGAACCAGTTTCAAATCTGAAGCTGCCGTAACCCTGCAGTTGTGAATGGAGATGCCGGTGTTTTGGTTCGGGTCGGTCCTGCCTTGTGCAGTTAGAGTGTTAGTCCTATTTGGAGGCTTTCTTGCATAGATGTTGCACTTTTGCAACACCACAGCTGCATTGCCGAAAATGAAATCTACTGTTCCGTAAATGTCGCATTCTCTGTAGAATTGTCTCTCCGAGTGGACATAGAGAGTGTCTTGGTATCCCTCGAAACTGCACTGGTAGAATACTGAGAAGTCGGATCCAGATCGGAGTGCCACAGCTTGGTGGTTTTTGGGCCCGGCTGTGTTCCTAAATGTAATGCCTCGAGCAATAAATCCATCTCCAACAACAGCTGAATTTCATATATGTTAAATAATGTTCAAATTGACAATGCGGAGTGATTTTGGAAGCAATGAAATTGGCAACTATGAGAAAAACAGACAAAAATAAAATGAGAATAAAAATGATGAAGGCTGACGGTCGCCCAGTACAAAAAATTCTGACCATTGTGTTTGAATTTTTGGTATCGTTTTGAAAGGTTTGACACTTTTTTTGACTTGGTTTTTGCACTTTTCATGTATGGTGATTGTAGTACTATATATATGGATGATTTTCATGATTGAAAATATATTACAAATATTAAATTTATTCATCAACATTCAAAATTAAAGATCAAATCTAATTTTTTATATTGTTCTTGAAAATTCATTTTCCAAATTTTGTTTGCTTGATTCAAACTTGGATTAAGATTTGTTTATTCCTGCAAACTATTTGTCGTTGAAACCTTCAAGCATTTATCTCGGTAGCATCAAATATCGTTTGATGATAGCGATTCATAATCTTGTTCAAACCTTTCATTTTGGCGAAATTCTTGTTGTTGGTTTTCTTTTCTTGTTCTTTCGTCCACTTTTCTCAACAATATATATAAGAAGTTAATACGTAGATTTTGATAAAAATTGATGTGATTTGTGGTTGAAGAGTTGACAAAAATTGTGGGTTTTATATTAAAATTGAATTTTGATAGAGTTAAAAACTTGATTAAATTATCGTGCGATGTATGCATATGTATGTATGAACAATCTGGTAGCTGATTCTTATACCAGTTTCGCTACAAGTACTTAAGAAATTTGACATGAACAATCTGGTAACTGATTCCTATACCAGTTTTGCTACAAGTACTTAAGAGATTTGACAGAAGTCTTACAGAAAAACACTTGACAGTTTTTCATTGATTTTTGACGCAACAAATACAGAATATGCAATATCATTTCTGTCAATAATTCCCTGTGCCTATGGAATTATTCTTCCTATACAGGTGACCTTAATGCTTCTTCAAAGTGACAGTTATTCTTTAACGCGTTGGATATTTATTCATAATTAGTTGTTAGGAAATAATATTTGACAAATTCCAGGGTACACTTTATATGATCCAGGACTATTGGACAAAAAATTAACTCTGACCCAATTTTTTTCTTTTTTAAATATTAAACTGGCCTTCTTTTGGCAAATTATAAATTAATTTATAAATTGTATCCAAACATCTATACGCTTAATTTGTTCAACAATTTAAATATTTCAAGTTGCATGTTAGTTCTATGCTATAGGTTGATAAACAAATTCTATGTGCAACAGTGTTCAGGCCTTTTAACTTTTCAAAATTAATTACTTTTATCAATTCTTTTACTTACCAACTGTGGCGGATTTGAAGGTGGTGGTGCCTCCCCCGACGCTCTTGCTCCCTGTGATAATAGTCTTCCCAATACCATCCCCAACCACCATAATGTTCTTTAAACCACTTCCAATATCTACGTTCTCACTGTAAGTCCCTTTCTTCACATATATCACGTACCTTCCACTTCCCGACCGCTTTTTTGCTGCGGCAATGGCTTCATTCACCTTCTTATAGTTCCCGGAGCCGTCTTGCGCCACCACAATATTCGCCCAAGGAGTTGCGGACTGTAGAAGTTTCCGGTCAGCCGGTGACACCCATGTTGGGAATCCTTCTTTGTAACCTGGCTCCTTATATGACCCTTTATTCAAATATAGTGTGTTACTAATTAATTTAGTAACATTATTTGACATTAAAGGCAATACATAATTTTTGATCCCAAAATCAATAAACCCTCTTTCGCACGTCTTGAGATTGGTTAAGGCCGTGCTTAGCCATGTTTGCATGTCGATCGAAGTACTAGGATCAATAGTCTTGTTGATTTTCATAATTGTATTTTCATATAGTTCTAGACAATCGGCCCATGCAGCCTTTTCCTTAGCATTACGACATTTTGCGCTCAGAGAATACGCGTTAACTTGGGCATGCATGGCAATGTCTAAGGCTAATTGCATAGACATCTTGAAGAAATCGAATTTTCCCTTGATAGGAAATCCATATTTAGGGTTATGATCCATGAAGTGCTCACAAGGTTGTGGATATGGGGTTCGAGCACACCATGCCTTAATCCCGGCGCGAGAATTGCCAGAAATGGCTGGAGAAATAAAGAAGGACGCGATAACAAGTGTTAGAATTACAAATGCCATTGCTAGTGTTTCTGAGAGATTTTTGTTGTCTGTTTTCGTCTTAACAACTAGTGATTGGAAGCATGAGTTAATAGAATATTTTGTTTAATTCTTCAATTGTTTCTGATTGAATAAAAGGTGATCATCATGCATGTTACAATTCTGTTTATAAATGTAAATAAAGTAGAGAGAGTTGACCTGAGAATAGAGAAGAAGAGAAATATTAGGTTAGGCTATTCTAATTAATTATGTCATGGTGGAAACAATTTCAAACCCATGGGCCAAAGTTTTATTTTTCTTCTTCAAATTAATTTCTTATTTAAAGACAGTTTTAATGAACCGACTTGAATCTTGCTGTGCCTATGATGTAGATAATTGTCTCCGGTAGTTTCTTGTTTTAAAAATTAAATACCATACTCTTCTAGACTTAGCTCCTACCGACTTTTATCAAAATCTTTAAGAAATCCGATTTTAATCCCTATCAACGGGAGAGAGCAATGTGCTTCATTATCACGTGTCTCTATTCTGTAACCACCACGTCAAATCTGGACTGCATTAAATATTAAATGCATGTCCCAATTTTCATGTAACTAAGATGTATATGTAGTTTAGGATTAAGGCAGTCTAGTTCGATAATAATTACCACATTTACCGTGGTTTCTTCTCTTATACGAAATTCAACTAGTTTACATAGGTATGAGTATACAGGTCGGTCCGACCTAGTGACACAACGAAAAAAGTGAACACCGTAAAGAAGGTAGATCGAATATCATTAACTTAATAAAATATTGAGTATTGACAGATTTATATATTTAACATATCATTTTTTGTCGAATTATTCGAAGGGCATATACAAAAACACGAGAAGAAACTAGCATGTTTGGTTAAACCCTTTGTAAGCTTAGTCAAACATGCTCTATATGAGCATATATAGGTATAACAATATTAAGATACAAATCATTCCCCTTTACAGAGGAATAACTACCAGGGTTTCTAAAGGTTCTGCCAGTGTGGTGGCCATTTATATTTTTTTTTTTCCCAACTCCCAGTCAAAAACTGCCAAGAGTTCCATTCCATGTAAAAGGCTTGGCGGCTCTTTCCCAGTGTTCTAAAAATAATATGAACATATATATTAAAAAACTTTAGAAGCCTAGTTTGTGTCGTTTAAATAATTCTTAAATAGGTATCTGACAAAATTTGTTTTATTTTACTACACTTAGGTTTTTTTTTTTAACAAAAAGCAAAATTAATTCATTAAGCGATTGTTTGAATTTGATGAGTGTGTTTGTATCAATTGTTCACCTTGTGCTTTGTTGTGGGCTTCTTTTCTTTTTCATTGTTCCTTGATGTACTCGACTAGTGCTTGACTGTAACTGTTATGATGTTTGCTTGGCTGCCTTTTATAATGATTTCTGTCTTCCAATGCTACTAGCCTCAAATGCCTCGGTCGAAGTATGAACCGATGCAGTTTCTTAAAGGTCAGAAGGTAAAGATTGTTTTAGGTTTTAGTCTAAAATCTATATCACTTCCTTTTTTTGGTAACTCTTCAATCTTACTTCGTATTTTAGAGTTGAGTGAGTTTTTGTTTTTTATGGTTCATAACATTGCTCGAGTTCCATTGAAAATCTTGTACGGATAGAAACGAGTGTTTTCCGAATAAGAGGATCCTAATGGTTGATGCCCAACCTTCTCGAGGTGGTCAATTCGAATAGTCAACTTGGCCAATTTCGTCTACTTTCTTCAATGTTGATAGCCCTTACACATCACGAGGACCGGTGCTCGCTATTGAAATGAATGTCAATTTCAAACTGGGCAATTGTATAGTTTTATAATATTAAGGTTTTCCTAAGATGAGAAATTATACAATATGAGAACATCTTTAATTTTTAATTATGTAACGCTTTCTGTGTTTTTAAATTGTAATTTACTTAGTCAATTGATTTCTTATTGTTATTGTTTATTCTACATTTGTTAGTCAATTGTGTGTCAAGTCACACATTATTACAAGTGATTAGATGTCATTTGACTTCTTCAAGTATAATTTATGTCATTTTATCACTTCTTAAGCAATAATTTACTCAAAATTACATGTATAAAAGTTCGGATTTTTATTTTACTTTTTTACATCAAAGTTTGGGATCGGATTTTATTTTCTTCGAAACTGAACTACACTCACCCCTAAATTTTACCTACTTTTTGCTTTACAATTTTGCTCATATCCTCTTGCTGATAAACTGACAATAGTGAGCTCACATTTTATTTTGTCCCATTATCATCTTGTCACGCTATGAAATAGTGCCACTAGAAATTTGATTATACTATTTAATCCAATTCCAAACAAAACGAATTTTTCTAGTACTTAGTCTGTGCTTTTCCTAAGATATAATTTGTACACGATAATTCATAATTATGTGTTAACAAATTAAGTAATTCTATTTCAATGAATTTATGTCGTTATTTTGGACATCGCGTTTTACTTGTTTTGACAGCAAATAAATGTTTATTCTTGAAATAAGTTACTTAAACATTTAAAAATTAAAAATTAATTAAAAGTAATTTTAGTTTTGTTAAGCTTAGCCAGACATGCTCAAGAAACAGAAAAAGCTTAAAAAATCCAGTCGGTGATGATATGAACAATGGTGCTAGTTGTCACTGTTTGAGTAAAATGCTATGTATTTCATGCAGATGACATTCACAGTCCTTTCAGTGACACATGGCTACAACTTGTCTATTTGTAACCTTCTTCAAAAAATATACATATACAGACAACATTAAATGTTCCCAAAATCCGAAACCCTTCATTAAGTTCTCTAAATTTGTTCGACGGAAATGTCCACTTCTTTAGCCAATTTTCTTCGTCTTCTGCTATTTCTGGCCACTGTAAATGCCATTTCTTGCACGAAAGAGCTTGAGACGGTTCAAATGGCCCATTCGGGGATTCTGCATGCAATAGAATGGGCTCGGGGTTTGAAGTTGCTTCATGGATCGGGCACTAGTGATTCGAGTTCTATTGGTGTGGCTATAAGTGACTGTGTGAAACTGTATGAAGATGCTGAGCCGAGGCTTGCCCGGTTAATGTCTGGTGAGAGTTGTAGTTGCACCCAAGATGATGCAGTTACTTGGCTAAGTGCTGTGTTGGCTAGCCACAACAGTTGCTTGGACGGGTTGAAAGAAAAGCGATGGCGGTTTGACGATGGAGTGGCAGAGAACTTGACGGCGGAGCTTCGGGGAGCTTTGGCAGTTCACCGGCAAGGAAGCCACGCAAGTGGAAAACAAAATGGTGAACCTCAGAAAATTTACATGTTTATACTTTATATTATGCTTTGCTTTGCTTGTTTTTTGATTTCCATTTGATTAATTATTCCATTAAGTATATTGGTTAGTTATTCCAATACTTTATATTTGTCTAGTATATAAAGGTTCAGAATTTATGTTCGGGACAGAGTTGATAGTTTAATTTCTACGTCTCGGCACCTTTGTTTTGAGTGATGCTTTTGGTTACATACGATATTGATGATGGATTAGACTTACCAAAAATGGGGTATGGATAGGCATTGATAACTTTGATGAGGACAGAGTGACAAGATACTAAACATATCATATAAGGAGTATGACTAGATCACACGGGATAATTAACTTTTTTGGGTTCTTTAGCTCCTATTCCTCTGGACTGAACAATTTTTTCATATTGTATCTACATTGTTTGGAGATTAGGTCTAGTGTTCCCCAAGCTTGCATCTTTTTTTTTTTTTAATTCTAGTACAACTAAGGACTTGTTTGATAAATCTACTTTTTGCTAAAAAAAAGTGGTCAATTTTGAAATCTACTCTTTAGCATCAAATAAGTAACTTATAGGATATTTAGCCGTTTTCACTAAGTAAAAATCTTTATTCGAAGATGTTTATATAAATTACTTTGCTATTTAATAAAGAGTAATCAATTTTGAAAATTACTCTTGGTGTCAAATAAGTAACTTATAGTATTAGTAATTTTCTAATTTTAAGCACAAAATCAACACAGAGATTACTTATTGTAAACCTTATTTATTTGAATATAAACTAATTCATTCTAAGCAAACTTTTCAAGCTTAGCCAAACGTCCTTGCAATTTAGGTACTTTGGTACAGTTATAGATTAACCCATGAAATTAATCGTGAGATGTAATTATGAATTGACACTTCATATTTAGTCTCTCTCCGTATAATTCAGGATTTCAGAAGAGACCTAAAACTGACCAAGTTGACGGGACTTTAGCATCATGGAATGCAGCAACCTCAAAGGCTGATCTTGTAGTTGCTCAAGATGGCTCAGGGAATTACAAGACAATTAATGAAGCTATGGCTGCACTTACTAGAATGCACACCAACTGGCCCGAAAGAACCGTTGTATACGTGAAATCTGGGGTGTACTGTGAGAAAGTCGAGATAGGAAGGGACTTGAAGAATGTGATATTTATTGGAGATGGCATGGATAAAACCATTATCACTGGGAACCAAAATGTACAAGATGGTTCGAGCACTTTAAGCTCTGCCACATTTGGTATATCTGGTGATGGCTTTTGGGCGAGAGACATGACATTTGAGAATACGGCAGGCCCACAGAAACATCAGGCAGTGGCACTGATGGTAGCCTCTGACCTATCGGTCTTTTATCGCTGCAGCTTCAAAGGTTACCAGGATACTCTTCTGGTGCACTCACTGAGGCAATTTTATCGCGATTGCCAAATATACGGTACCATTGATTTCATCTTCGGAGATGCAGTTGCAGTTTTGCAAAATTGTGACATCTTTGTAAGAAGGCCAATGGACCTCCAATCCAACATGATAACTGCACAGGGAAGGGATGATCCAAATGAAAACACGGGAATTTCAATCCTCAATTCTCGGGTGGCGCCTGCGTCTGATTTTCGTGCTGTTAAAGGTAGTTTCAAGAATTATCTAGGACGGCCGTGGAAGAAATACTCGAGGACTGTTTTCTTGAAGACGGATTTAGATGGGTTAATTGATCAAAAAGGGTGGGAAGAATGGAGGGGAGATTTTGCCCTTTCAACATTATATTATGCAGAGTATATGAATACAGGAATTGGGGCTTCAACAGAAAATAGAGTGAAATGGCCTGGTTTTCATGTGCTGAAGGGTCCACAGGAGGCCAGTCCCTTTACAGTGAAGAATTTCATCCAAGGAGACTCGTGGATTCCATCCACTGGTGTGCCATTTTGGGCTGAAATTTAAATCCCGAGTTAATGTTAGAGCATGTCTGGCCTAGCTGCTTCTACAAAAGAAGTCGGCTTATTTCGACAGTATCACTCGTTGACGGCCAAATAAGCCACACGTGCCCGTATGTAAGTGTGTAATGTATTTGTACAACTAATGGTTCGTAATCGAAATGTATCATGTCTTATATCATCTCATCAATGATTATAAATTAAATCGAACACATTCTTTACATATTTTTTATATTGAATTTTGATTCGAGGTGTAAACTAGAAATTGTACTGCCAAAGAAATTCCAGGATCGTGTCGGGCCAACAATGTCATCAAGGTTAAGGTTTTTGATTTTTTTTAAAAAAAATCACTGTTTAATAATTTGAATAAAAAATTAATAGCATGTGGGCACAATTTAGGTTAAACTTCCTTGTACTCATTTTTGTCGTGCTTGACAAGATCGCCAAGGGCCTTCATGAGAATGATAATAATAAATTAATAAAGCAAATGATCACGATAATTTTGTTGGTGATTGTCGACAATATGAATATTGATAATTCTGATTGAAATTAATAGTTGTTGGTGATTGAAACAGAATTGCAGAGAACAATAAAACGATTTGAGGTATGCCTTTGCCGGGATTAGTTATGACAATGTCATTAATGATGCTACTAGGAATTATCGTCGATACTTAGTCACCGGTGGTTCACTCATAAAATTTATTCTTCATACATATTCTATTTTTATATAATTTAGTAAAAGATAAGATATCATTTAAATTTTTTCTTATCACATTACTAACTGATAATTTTTTTATTTTTTATTTTTACTTTTAATTTCTTAATGGGAGTTTTGGTTAGGATTTAATTTTCATATTTTATTAATTTATTTATCACGAAAATTTCTTTAATTAAATAAATATGCAAAATTGTATTTTTATTTTTAGTTATAACACTGTAAAAATAATACATTTACACAATATTACTTAAATTGAAAGAAAATTTCAATATAATTAACTCGACTAGGCAATATTTGAAACATATTTGGACATGCATTAATGCAAATATGGTTATAACTACTTCTAATTCGGCAAATTTGCAATAGGCTCAAAAGAAAGAAATATCAATATTAAGCTTTTGTTTTAGCCCACTTTTATAAATATTCATTTTCTTCAAATTCATTTTTAACTACATATTCTTTCAATAAAATAATTTTATACGTAAATCCAAAAAAATTTCATAATTTTTAATTACACATCTTTCTGTTTCGCACGGATTGTCGCTAACAATTAAAAGGGTTCAGACGATTGTGTAAGAAACAAACCTCTTGAAACAAAGTCCTAAAAATGGGTGTCTTCTTTGACAAAGATTTACAATTCGAAAATGAAACAAAATGCCTCCAAGGGGCACAATCACACAAGTACTGAAAGAAGAATTTTAAAGTTAAAATAAGAAATTGAAATTACATATTCTCTGTTGAGAGTATTTAATTCGGAGGTCTTTTTTTTTATGTTTTCTCTTCCTTTTATACTCATTTGATAGTTTATTTGTGAAAAACTGCTTGTCAACTGCTTGAAATTCTATAACTACCCACTTTCTTCATGATAGTTAATTTGTCATAAAACTGTCATCTCTAACTGTCACCACGATTCTTATTTTTCAACTGTCCACGATTGGGATCTTTGGATCGTGGGGTGTGATTGAATTACTCAAAAACTGCTTCAATAACTGTTATTTTGGATGACTATGATGTCTCATATTTATTAAGATTCTGGACGATTCGAAGGTTTGGGCGAAAACATGCTCATTCATCTTGGGCGACCACTGGGCATTCCATTCGCTCAAATTTTGAGCGACTTATCAGATTGGACGATGACATTATTTTGTTATGAGGCCTCTTTTGCATTTATCAATGATCACATTAGGGCCTTTGTTCTGAACTTCCGGATTGGACTTCATTCCTTGAGNCTAACAATTGTTAGAAAAAACTTTAAAAAATTGTTAAAAGTTAACTACAAATTTAATAATTAATTTTACATAGGATTTACAATTAATATCAAATTTTCAACTACTCATTTTATGGGATCCATCACTCAATTTTATCAAAATCAGCTTTATCGTTCTCCAAACCAGAAAGTTAACGAGTTGAGATCGATTCAATAATTAATTTTAACCATAACTTTCATAGGATCCATCATTTTATAAACTTTTCAACCAATAATTTAATCAACTTTTATTAAAATCTATTAATTTTTTTTTTCAAAAACTTTGTCAAACAATGCTAAATAATTTTGTTTCTAGATATACACATAATCTTGTATTGGTGACGGAGACAATTGAGTTAAGAAAAGTTTTTAAAGTTAAAACTAAAAGAATCCGATGAATGATATTATTTTTGTTTTAGTGACACTGGTATTAAATCATCAATTTGTGTGATACTAATGTGTCATTAAATTATATATATAATTAAATGAATCACTTAATTATACATTTCATTAAATCTACCACATCGCATTACTAGATAACATAATTCTTTTCCAAAACCATTATTCTATGAAATCATTTTCAACAAGGGTAATTAGCACATAACGTCCCCACCTTTCAATGTTATTGTGGAAAATGTTCTTACCTTTCATTTTTTTTGACAATTTCACCATTATTTCCACATTTGATTGCGTAAAAGGTCATTTTCCTAATTAAAAATTGTGAAATAATAAATATACCCTTCTCTTTAAATAAAACAAAAGAAAAAAAGAAAGAAAAAATTAATTACAATCATAGTCCAATTTTTTTTTTTGAAAAGCTCAAATAAGTCTCAAATAAATTATTAAAAAGGTAATTAGCACATAATGTCCCTAAATTTTACTATTATTGCAAAAAAAAGTTCATACCTTTTTTTGACATTTTTACCTTTAATTACACATTTAATTACGCATTTTCTCAATAGAAAGCTGTGAAATGGTGAATATACATTCCTATTTAAATAAAAAGCTAAAAAATTAATTGTAACCACATTTCCAATTTTTTTTACAAAAATGCAAACAAGTCCTCAACAAATTATTTTAAAATTTTAATTTTTTTAAAAAAAGTGCAAACGATCTCAAATAAATTATTAAAGAATTAGAAATTAAAAATATATACTTTTTATTTAAATAGGAAGGTATATTCATTATTTCACAGTTCTTTATTGAAAAATTGGATGGAAATGATAATTTGCACAATCAAATGTGTAATTAAGGGTGAAAATGCTAAAAAAATGAAAAATATGGATGTTTTTCTCAATAACGGTAAAAGATATGGACATTATGTACTAATTAGCATTTTAATAATTCATTTATGACTTATTTGAGCTTTTAAAAAAAATTGGGACGGTGATTGGAATTAATTTTTTTTTTCGTTTATTTAAAGAGAATGGTATATTCATCATTTCATAATTTTAATTGAGAAAATAGGTGAAAATGACAATTTGCGCAGTAAAAGCTGAAAATGCCAAAAAAAATGAAAAGTATGGACGTTTTTCACAATAACGATGAAATATAAGAACATTATGTACTAATTAGCATTTTAATAATTTACTTTTTGATTTATTCGCACTTTAAAAAAAATGGGGCTGTCATTAGAATTAATTTTTTTCATTTATTTTTTAAAAAGGGTATATTCGTCATTTCATTTTTTAAATTGAGAAAATAAGTGAAAATGACAATTTGCGTAATAAAATGTGAAAATAAGGATGAAAATGTCAAAAATGAAATGTGTAAACGTTTTTCACGATAACAATGAAAGATGGGGACGTTAAGTGCTAATTACCCTTTTGAACAACATAATTTTTTCCTACATTTTAACCACGCGTTCTCAATAATGTTATTTTTCACTTTAGAAATATGTGTTAAACAAGCTTTAAGCTTTTATGATGATTATATTTGCAACACATCTTTTTATAGATAAATCATATTTTAATTATATTTAATATTATTAATTGTACTTCTTGTCCTATTTACATTCTTAATTTTTCTTAATGTTTTTTTTATCTTTAACATTAATAAGTTCACTAAAATCGTCCTTAATTACACATTTTTGTCCAAAAAATATTGTTAGCATGTTATTAAACAAGGGATAAATATTTAATCTAAATTTTATATTTGATGTTTCTTTTAACTTTTTAAAAATACAAGAAACAAATAAAATCTCTTTATTCTATCCTAAGAAATTTTTTGGACAGAAAATATTGGCACGAACACCTTGTATTCATTTGAAAATAAAACTACGATGAAAAAAAATGCGAGAACATAAATATAATAATGATTAAGGTTATAAACTTTCATACAATTAAAATGTGATGCAGCTATCACTAAAATGTGAATTAAATATTTATCTTTCTATTAATTTTCTTTCCTAAAATATTTTTTCATCGACTTTCATCCTTTATAATGACTTTGTAATTTAACAGTCCAAATCAAATTTTAATTTTAATCACACTTTTCGTGTTATCCATAACTACTATCTACTTATTGCATAATTATTTCTTTCACATTATAACTCCAACAACTTATGATGAACCCCAAACAAATACCAGTCTGTTAAGCAAAAAAATTGTAATCCCCTATTTGGGCTTAATAAAATTTTAATTCATTTTTTTGTCTTTTCTTATTGATTTAATATTTTTAAATAATAATAATAATAAATAAACCCAAAAATTTTCTTTATTAAACAATACATTATGTGATAATTGGTGCAAAACGTCCATACCTTTGACCGTTTTTGTGGAAAACGTCCCTACCTTTGATTTTTTGGCGCATAACGTCCATACCTTTCACATTCTTTGCGCTGAACATCATTTTCATCAATTTTTAATATAAAATGACTAATATACCTTTCTATTTAAATAAAACAAAACAAAACAAAAATAAAGAATGAATTGTAACTACAGGCCCAAACTTTTTAAAAAGTGCAAATAACCCACCAAACTTCACATTCTTTAAAAAATTATAACTTTACCCTAAACCCATAATTGCATGAGGGTCCCCAAATTTAATAAATTGCAGGGAAGCCCCCGTCCCCAAATTTGACTAGCCTGTAAAGAAACCTGGCAGCTTATGGAGTCGGCTGCTTCTACTCTAAATTCGACCACCATACCGCTGGACAAACCACCGGATTTCCACACCACCAACATCTACTCATCCCACTCTACAATCCCATACTAAAAACTGGCCATAACAGATCCAAAATCAAATGAAATACAGGTTCAAAAACATGTCCTCACGTACTGTTTAAACATCAATTCCGGCCAACACTTCAACACCCATGACCAAACTCCATTACAGGTTTCTAATACTACTGAAGGCAGCGAACCACATAGTTTACATCCCAAATTCTGGCTTCGACGTTGAGATTCACGGTCGCGCACCACCATTATCTTCTACCCATCATGGCGAACAAAATGTACATTTGGGTCTTCGTGAATTTGTCTCGAATCAACAAATTAGTGAACCAGTGGGATTGTAGAGTGGGATTATAGTATGGGATTTCATCTAATTATGGATCTGTTATGGCCGATTTTTAGTATGGGATTGTAGAGTGGGATAAGGAGATGCTGGTGGTGTGGAAATCCGATGGTCGAATTTGGAGTAGAAGCAGTCGGCTCCATAAGCTTTCAGGTTTCTTCGCAGGCTAATCAAATTTGGGGACGTGGGCTTCCCCTACAATTTGTTAAATTGTGGGACCCTCATGCAATTACGGGTTTAGGGTAAAGTTATAATTTTTTAAAGAATGTGAAGTTTGGTGGGTTATTTGCACTTTTTAAAAAGCTTGGGCCTATGGTTACAATTCATTTTTTATTTTTCTTTTCTTTTATTTTATTTAAATAGAAGGATATATTGGTCATTTTATGTTAAAAATTGGTGAAAAGGATAATCAGCGCAAATAATGTGAAAGGTATGGACGTTATGCACCAAAAAATCAAATGTATGGACGATTTCCACAAAAATCGTCAAAGGTAGGAACATTTTGCGCTAATTACCCATACATTATGTAAAAAATTACTATTCATAAATACGTTTTCCCAAAATCTTATTAAAATAAAGCCCAAACAAAACAAAGACTAGTCACAGTTTGGTAAAGATTTTAATTCAAGTCAAAATTAACAATTAATATTAATCACATATTTTGAGAGATTCAAAAATTTTCAACCACATATCTCATTAATTATCAAAATTTGTTAAATTTTTTATTTTAATTTTTACCAAACATGGCATAAAATATGGAGTGAAATTCAAATATTTTATGAGGGAATTCTTTTCCACGAAGGCACGAACTTAAAAAAATTAACATAAAAGCTCAATAGAGAAATTGAATACAATTTGACCACGGCGACCACTTCCCACTGTACCCCTAGTAAACCCTATTAGCTCAACCTTCCGGCCTCTGTATCCTCTAGAAGACGATCAGAAATCGAAAATTCAAGGTTCTTTGTTTCCTCCTGTAAGATTTTAGTTCTTGGGTCTCAATCTTTCATTGCGAGTAGATATATTTCTGGGATTAAATACATATACTGATGAATTTTGTTCGACGCAGCGTGAAAAGTGATGGCCGGTGGATCCGATGCGGTGGTGTCTACAACTTTATCATGTGTTAAATGTGGCAAACCTGCTCATCTTCAGTATGTAA